>JAODAL010018049.1:0-75871 GCA_025379985.1 Phyllomedusa bahiana | reverse complement strand
CTGCGGGCCCCCGAACCACTCCCCTAATGAAGACCGATGAAATTGTGAAACTGTCGGGCCCTTTGTGGAATTGACGGAGAAAAAGGGCCCCGTGCCGCCTGTGTCCTTTCCTCCTCGTCGCTGGCGGGACCTGTTGTTTCGAGTGTCCAACGATCGTTCCAGAACAAAGGGATCACCACAATGTTTCTGCTGAAAAGGGGCATTGTCCGCACTGACCATTTTGGTGGCTTCTTCAAAACTGGCAAGGATGGTGAAGGGGCTCTTTCACCTGCCTCCACTCTCGGTGGTTCAAACCCCGAGGTCCGTCCCGTGCTTGTCAGGCCATGTGTCACTTCGAAACTGCGTAATGGCATTGCGCTGCTGCCACAATCGTGGAGCATGTGGAGGTGGAATTCCAGCGTTTTTGCCACGTCAACAATGGACGGTTGACGGGGAGGCGAGCTGACGCTGCAACGCAGCCAGGGGGGGACGAAGCAGGGTGGAAACGGCGGAAGTGCGAAACTCAGACCTCGAGCCTTCTTCAGCAGGCAGTCCGACCCGGGTAAGCTCTTTAGAAATTTCTGGACGACAAGGTTCATGACTGTGCCAGGCAAGGGATGTGCTCCAGCCTACCGATCTTAAGGGCGGCCGCAGATTTCGCCCGTTATGCAACACCTTGCCTGGCACAAGGTTCTTGTCCCCAGCCAGCGCTGGGGTCTCGTTGCTAGAGCCGTCCACAGCCCCTGACCTGTGTGGACGGTCTCCAAGGCAGTTTAATTTCAACACGGCCTGGTGTCTCTGGGCACTAAATGCCACCAGAGGACCTTGGGGGAAAGAGCCCTGCACCATCTGCGGTTTTGAAGAGCGTGCGCCGAGCCTGAGAGCCACCGTCCCCCCCAGAGACATCCACCCAGCCCCACCAGTAGTCTGTCACAGAGATATAGCGGCCTTGGCCGTGCTTACTAGTCCATGTGTCGGTGGTGAGATGGACTTTTCCGGACACAGATGCAGACAACGCGCTTGAAATTTTAGATGACACGTGGCTGGCCAGGGCAGGGACGGCTTTTTTGGCAAAGAAAAGCCTGCTCGGAGTCTGGGATTGGGGGCAGGGCAGGGGGCATGACGTGGCGGAACCCATCTGTGTCCACCAGACGGAAAGGCAACATTTCCAAGGGCCAAAAGCCTGGGAATGCCGACATTCAGGCTTTGGCTTTGGGATGGTTTGGTTTTAAAATGTTTTTTTTTTGCTCCCAAACTGGAAGACAGAGGCTGGCTGCTAGACTGGCCGCTGTTACGGCGTGCAGGTCGTCAAACTGGCGGAGGAGAAGGGGTTTGGATGGGTCTCTGGTGGTGTGGTGGTACTCGGGCGCGGTGGAGGCTGAAGGGAGGGTGATCCTGATCATGACTCTAGAGACATGGGCAGCTGAGGAACGCTTGGTGGTGGCGGGGGAGGAGGGGCGGAGACAAGGGTTTTGACAGTGGTTGGAGGGCCCCCCGTCGGTCTGGCCTTTTTTGGCCCCAAATGTTCCCTCCATTTTTAACTCATGCATTTTGCTGCATGTGACTCGACATTGTTGGTGGTGGTTAACCACTTAAGGTTCTTGCCTCTACTTATGCGTTTACGGCAAAGGCGGCATATGACATCGCTGGGTGAATCAGAGGCTTGCTCAAAGAAGGCCCAGGCTCGAGAGGTCCTGGACCTTTTTGACGGCGATTAAGCGAGGAGCGGGGTTTGCGCTGACCGTGGCTGGCGGAATCATATCAGCGGACTTCTGCGCCGCCCTCCGTTTTTGTGGCGGGACCCGTATTGCACTACCCCATCGTCTTCCTCCTCATCCACTGATGAAGCGCTCGAAGCCAAATTTGCGGAAAAGACCAGGTGGATCGCAATGTCGTCATCATCATCATCATCACACAGGGGACTTGGTCGTCCTGACTTTCTGCATCCAGAAGCTGCGGGCTACAAGCAAGGGGCACTGCAAGGCGTTGCCGGCCGCCGGGATTTTTTGCCGATTTGACCCGGGTTCCTTCACCTCCTCTGATGGCATCAGTTTAAATGGGCCTCAGAGCAGACTAAATCATCCTCTTGAACTTTTAACATGCCTTCTGACCCCAACCGCATTTTGTCATCAAAGAGATCTTCAGACAATGGATTATCCACAGTGGTGGGTACACGAGTTGACATTTGGGCTGCTTCATGTTGGACGGATGCTGATGAGCTGATGACGGACATTTGTGGCCGTGACTGTGAGGCGAGGAGTAAGACTGCTAGATGCAGGTTGCATTAACCACTGAAGGACAGATTGGTGACGATGTTCGTTATTAGTTTCACAGGGCCCTGACCCAGCGATGACGGCCTGACGGGCCTGCAACTGACGATCCGCTGGCATGCGTGTTGTCGCAATGGAAGGAGCACCTTCTCTCGTACCCCTACCTCCATGTGCTACCCCCTTTTGCTCGCTTACCACCTGCATTTCGCTCCATGTTCAGAAATATAAAAATTTGAGAAGGTATCCAATAGTTTTGGAAGTCTCTTATTAAAAGACGGCAAATCAAGCTATTCTCAAATCCCTCAAATCAAAAACAAAATTGCTGGATTTAAATTTAACTGCAAGGTGTCTATCAACAAATCTGGGAATGGGCAAAAGTCCAAAAAACAGTATTTTGTTTTTGTTTTGGTATAATAAACGTATTTTTTTGAAACCTTTCAATTCACCTGTGGGTAAATATAGAATTTCTGTTTTAAGATTTAGTAATGCTGCTCAAATAAGAGTGCGGGTGTGCAAAAGTAAAAAAAACACGTAACTGTTATTTTTGATAAAATAAAGGGTTTTTTTTTGCACCTTTCAATTCACCTGTGGGAATATAAATTGTGTTTTAAGATTTGTAGATGCTGCGTCAATGAACATGTGGGTGCGCAAAAGTCAAAAAAACGTAATTGTGATGTTTTCGTACGATACAGGTTTTTTTGGCAAAAAAACCCTTGTACTACAAGTTGCGGATTTAATTTAAGTGCAAGGTGGATTACAACATCAAGGTGTAATGGGAAAAATTGAACACCTATCGAAATTTACTGAAAATAAAGTGGGTTTTGCGGTAACAAAGAGCCTGCATTTTAAGAAATGATTTTTTCCCCAATATAATTCAGGCTGCCCAATATCCGGGGAAATTTTTCAATAGCAAACTGTTAATAATAAAGATATTCACTCTGTCTACACTAATCTTGGTGAACTTTACCCAGTTTTTTTTTATAGATAGAGCTGCTGTTTTCGCGCGGCCCCCCCCCCCGCTCCCCCGCCGTGAATTTACGGGGTAGATGCTGGGTTTAAAATTTTCTCTGCTAACTAAAAAAATTTTAAAATCTCTATCTAAAAAATTTGGGAAGGATCACAGCTAATAGTAGGGGGTTTCTTGGGGCAGAAATAACTAATTTTCGTGAGCTGTTTGGCCACGCAGAGGAGGCCCCTATCCCTATAGCCCCTGAGAACACTGAGGCGAAACAGGAAAACGCTGTTCTATGTAAAACGAGGTCATGTGATTTTTTCCAGCCAATGAACCCAACCATCCCATATGAAGTCGCACACACATTCCCCCTGCTCTATTCTGTAACTGATTTGCGGGCCGCCAAAATTAAGGAATCCCCGAAAAAGGGCGTCTTAATAGATATGCACAGTTTTTAACCTTTAATTTATGCTTTGGTCTGGAAATTTCGATCACCATAAAAACCTTCCGATTTAAACTTTGTAGATAAAAAACGCTCAAACTATGTTCACAATTTCCCCCCTGTTCAAAAATTTTTCCCCTGTTTAAAATTTTTATCCTGTTCATCAATTTCCCCTGTTAAATAATTTCCCCGTTAATATTTATTATGTTCTAAATTTTTCCCCCTGTTAAAAATTTTCCCCTTTAATTATTTTTCCCTTTCATAAATTTCCCCCTGTTCATCAGTTCCTGTTGCCCTGTACCCGACCTTTCTGCTACTTACCTGACCTCGAATCTCCCCCGCCTGCCCTGAATTTGGGGCCGCCTTTCATACGAGCCTGTGTGACATTTTGTACCTGCTATCCTTGGCTGCCCCCCAAAGCAAGTCGTGGGGGTAGCAACCGGGTTTGACTCCCCCGCAGAAAGCCCACCCGTTTTGCGGGGGGTTTTGGTGAAAAACCGGGCGTCTTGCCCGCCCCCCTGGTTGGCTATTGGCATCGCTTGCGGGGTCCAGTGTATCCACTATTTCTCCGTGACAAAAAGAAGCAGTGAAATGACGTTATTATCCCGTAGTCCTGGCGACCCCAAATAACGCATGTCCGCATGAAAGGTGACAAAGGGGGGTGTACGTATGAGCTCCAATGGCCGACATTAAAAACACAGGGGTGACCCCTGTCCGCTTGGATCATCAATAAACCATTAATACCCTTTTCTCTGTTCATAGAGCACCCAACATATGGAGGCTGGAATTCCACCTTTTGGGAAAAAATGTCACATATCAGCTATGTAGGGGGAGGCCAGGGGCCCCTGCAGCTTAAGGAGGGGTGATTTTGGGTAAGAAGGCTGAAGTGAATTCAAAATTTCCGGCCCTTTTTTGAATGTCTTGCAGAAAGGGTGTAAACTTAACAACCCGATTGAGCATTTTTCCCCCCGGTGTGACTCGTTCGCCGGGGAATCATCTGTCCCCTTGGAATCAAAAATCTTTAATGGCCTTTCTTTTTCATAAATTTCCCCTGTTTTTAAAATATTTTTCTTCTTTATCAATTTCCCCCTGTTAATATATTTTTCTGTTCATCTATTTCCCCCTGTTAATATATTTTTTTCGTTCTTCAATTTTCCACCGTTCATCGTTCCCTTTGCCCTTTTACCCCAACCTTTCTGCTGTTACCTGCCTCGAATCTCCCCGCTGCCCTGACCTGTTGGCCCGACCTTTGATACGAGTTTCGTCTTATGATTGGTAACCTCGTGCGCCTCGGCTGCCCCGCAAGCTAGTCCGCCAGGGGTAGCACCTGGAGGACCCCCCCAGAAAGTCCATCCTGCCCTTCGGCAGGCTCGGTGAAAACCCGGGGGCCCACTTTAACCCTGCTCCCTTGGTGTGGGCCCCACCACCCCCTTTCGGGGGGCCAAGCAGCCACTACCCGTGTGTTTTAAAAGCGAAGTAAAGCCAAATTTCCCCGGCCATTTGAATGGGCAAGTCCACCACTTTAAAAAATGAGGGACGAGTACCACCAAATTGGACAGGGCACGGGCAGCTTTGCACTTAGGGATGCTAGAGAATACTCTGTTCTTTCAAACGTCTGTGAACGGGCTGCCGGGCCCCTAGGGTGAGGACAGGAGTATCTGGACCCGTAGATGTGTAATAGCGGGGTTGTCTTCGGAGAGGTGGTGAAGCCATGCTGCCTTTGAAATGGGAGGGTGTACTAGTGTACAGCTGTTGGGACGGATGGACCACCACATCTGAAAACTATGGTGACCTGCATGTGTTGATGCAGGGGCTGTGGTCTAAGTTTGGTCCCCGGTCAACTTTACTTTCGGCCACCAAATTTGACATTACCATGTTCGCCTCCTCTGTGTTTAACAAAAAACTGCACCCGGAGTAGGTGATTTTACCCCCAAAGCGCTGCATGATGACTGTTACCCCCGCTGACCCCGGGGTCCTGTGCCGCACTTTCTGGGACCGCAAGTGGGTGTTTATACGCCCTTTCGGGTGCGCACTGCCTACCCAAGCTGTGCTCTCTTCTCCCTATGATAAAAGAACCCTTGACCTCTTGGTCTGGGTCATGATAGATCACATGGCTTTCAAAAAAACCGATGCTGTTGCACCCAAATTTACATCCCGGCCCAGCATTAACTCTCCCACTTTCCCCAAAATCCCAGTTGTCTTGTTTCCCAAAACCTCCTTTTTTCCTCCCTCTCCAAAAATAATTGGAGATAACGGAATGCTTCCCGGGCCGGGACAATGGGTAGTCGAGGGTGGGGCACCATTTACCCCCGGAGAAAAGGGGGCAAAAGAGGCATGGGGGGACTGAAAATTTTTCCATTTGGGGGGCCTTTTATGCCTTGTTTAACTAGGGCACCAGAATAATTTTCCCAGCCTCGCCCGTTCTCCCCGGTCCCATGTGCGATGGCTATTCGATTTTGTTTGCCGTCACCGCCGTCCCCCTCACGGTTCGCTTTCAAAACCTAACCGCTGCAATAACCCCCCATTCAAATCTCCTCCTCATATTTGCCCGTTCTGCAAGAAGAAGTGGTGTCTTCCCCACCTCTTTGCTCCCATGTTCAAAAGTTTGGGCCTCCTGTTAGTGGTGAAGGCGACAGACAAGTAGTTCTTGGCTGTGGGGAAGGGGGAAGGGGGAAGGTTTTTAGGACAGTTGAGAGCCCCTCACGCTCCCGGGCCCTGCCAACAAGGGTTGGTGTAAAAACCCCCCCATCTTAGCTGGGGTTTCAATGTCATCGGGGGGAAAGTTATGACCTACTGTGTGGTCAACAGATGGCTGGTAGATACACCGGTGCTGTGGCCCCGCAGGGTGCCCTCCTGCTGTGAGTCCCTTACTGTGCTGCGTCTGTGGTGGCTCCGGTAAACCCAATACTGTGTTCTTTTACCTATGGTAGGTCGTAGCCCTCAGCTTTTTTTTTTCAGCTGTCGCTGCCATGATTTATCAGGCTACATTCCCCTTCATTTTTTTTGGGCATTTTCCCCTCTTAAGTGGTGCATCAAAACACAACATTGTATAAAAACCAAACCAAACTCCCCTGCATATTTTAAGATGACACAACTTCACAGCGCCCTGCAGGCTCTGTGCAGCCTGGAAATAGCTGTTTTTTAACGCGATTCGTCCCGAAGCAATTCGGACCAAAACGAATTTTGTCGGAAAATTCGGCGAAGTCACCGAATCAAATTTTTGAGAAATTCGCCCATCTCTACATATGACCATATGACTGATGCAGCCAATCAGTGGCTGAATTAGTGTCAAACCAGCCACAGTTGCTGAGATTCAACAGAAGAAACAAGGAAGATTTGTGTTCTTGTCTAACTTATTTTTATCTCCCTGACCCCATAACTTTTTTTATTTTTCTGCCTACATAGCTGTATGAGGGCTTGTTTTCTCAAGGTTACCATTTATGTTTTTTTCAGGGGGTTTAGTTTTTATGGTGCTCATTGTAAAGTTTCAGTGACGTGACATCTTTATTTTACAGTTCAATACAATTCTGCCAATTCAAAACTAATGAAGTTTTCATTATGTTTTAGTAAGACCTTTTTATTTTTAAGTTTGCTTTGCGTTACCATTTTCTGAGACTGATAAATTTGTGTTTTTTTGTCTATTAATCTGTTTTTTTTTTTTGGAAGGCTAAAGTGGAATTTCTTTGGTCCCATTCATGTGATTCGTGTGTTGAAGCGTGTGTTGAAGCGACCAATAATCCAGCAACTTAGGCATTGGATATATTTTTCTATGGCATTCACCGTGGGAGATATATTATTATATTTGAATAGACTGAACTTTTACACATATAAACGACATGGTGATACAATTATCTATACAATTTTTATTGTTTTTTTATGTGTAAAATGGGTAAATGGGGTATTTGAACTTTTATATTTGATAAGATTTGTTTTACATTTTTTTCTCATATGTTTATTCCCACTAAGTTGCTTGACCCCTGTGGTCATGATCACTGTTCTACAATACAAATATATTGCAGGACAGCTTTGAGTTATAGCTCTCATATTGCACCCTGCCTTAGGCCAGGAGAAGACGATCAGGAAACCCCTTGCTGTATAACTAATTAGATTACTCAGTGCAATTGAGCACAACATTTAGGAAGTTAAACAGTACAGACAGGAGTTATTTTTTGTGCTGGTAATTAAAAATAGGAGCTGACTGTAACTAACTATATACATGCTTATTGACATTATGATGTACAGTTACATCAAATGTTGGTAAGCGGGTTAAAATGCTATTAATTCCATTTAATTCTACATCCAGAAAAGGTTTAAGTACGTGGCATAAAACAAAATGAGCACAGTTATCACTGAATAAGCAACAAAACAACTGAATATGGAATAAAGCTTATGGCTCTATGGCATTTGTCAAAGGCATCTGTTTAAATGGAGGGCAAAAATGGAATGTGAAACCAGCTTACTATAATTTTTTTGCATATGTCCAATATATTTTTAACCCCTTAATGACCTTGAACGTAAACTTATATCCAAGTCGTTTAGGGGTTAACGCACCGATACGTAAGCTTATGTCCAGAAAATCGTGTGAACTCTAAAACAGCTGTATATTACAGATGACATCCCACAGCATCAGCCGACCAGAGATTACTCAGGTGAGTAGGGGGGGATTACCCTCTTAGCTGCCGCGATCTAGCGTGAGACACAGAAAGAGCGAGTTTCCATATCTGACAGGTTTACAAAGCCTTCTGGGTTGTCTGTGACGTCACCATGCCGTCACTGCATTGTGGGCATGGCCGGGCATTGTGAGTGACAGTTACCATGGAGATAAATACAAAGCAGTTCTGTTCTGTACTAATCTCTATTGTATCATTATCAATATCAGTATCAATAGTGATCTGATACAAAACAGATTTAAAAGCGATCAAAAAGTCTTGTCCCCCCAAAAATGATATCAATAAAAACTCATCCCACAAAAAACAGGCCCCTACACAGCTCCGTACACAGAAAAATAAAAAAGTTATAGCTCTCAGACTATGGCCATGCAAAAATGTGTTTTCCTGCTTAAATAATAGTGTTTTGATTTTGTAAAACAATAAAAAAAATAAACAAGTTGGGTATCTTTGTAATCGTATTGACCTGCTGAGTAAAGCTAGCATGTCATTTATACCGCACGGTGACTGCTGTAAAAAATAAAAATAAAAAACACCAACAGGATTGCTGAATTTTGTTCGAAACATCTCACAAAAACCTTAATAAAAAGCAAGCAAAGCATCATATGCACCCCATAATTATACCAATAAAAACGTTAATTCATCCTGCAAAAAAGCAAACCCCTACATAACTCCGTACATAGCAAAATAAAAAAGTTATGGCTATGGTGTTATGGTGACATAAAAATCCAGATATTTATAAATGCATTTCTATTGTGTAAAAGTAATAAAACAATAAAAACCTAAATAAAACTTATCATTGTAATTGTACCAACCCACATAATAAAGTTATTATGTCACTTATTCTCCATGGCGAATGCTGTAAAAATGAAGCACAAAAACAATAATGGAAATGTGCCCAAATTGCACAATACACCCCTAGATGAGATCCATGAGGGGTCTGGAATTCAAAATGGGGTGATCTCTGAAAGGTTTCACCTGTTCTGGTATTTTGGGGGCTTTGCAAATGCGACATGGCACCCTCCAAAATCTGTGATCCAAAAGCTAAATAGCACTTCCTTCCTTGTACACCCTGCCATGCCCCCATACAGCAGTTTACACTCACATATAGGGTATTGGCGAACTTAGAATAAATTGCGCAACTAAATTTGGGGTACTTTTTTTCCAGGATTCCTTGTAAAAAAAATGTAAAATTTTAAGCTAAAATTGCAGATTGTTGGAAAAAAAATTTTTTTTACATTTTCATAACCTAATGATAAAAAAAATTGTAAAACACCTGTGGGGTCGATATACTCACTAAAACCGTGGATATATTCCTTAAGGCGTGTAGTTTCCAATATGGGGTCTTTTTAGAGGTATTTATTAAGTTTTAGCAACTTAGGGTGCCCCCAAACCTGTAATGGCGCCTAAAGATAATTGTTATGAAAAGTCCGGTAGGTGCTCCTGCTGTTCTGAGACTTGTGATTGAGCCAAAAGCGAAGGGCCACATATAGGATACCTAAAAACAGCGGGAATTTGGGGAAAATTTATGAAGTAGTGATGGGGGTTACTCGACTATCGTTTGGGGGTCAATAGTCGATATCGTCAATTATCAAGACGATTTCAATAGTCGATAATATTATCGCCGATCCCATTAAAGTCTAGGGGAGAGGAAAACACCCTTTCTTACACCCAAACAGGGCTGGAAAAGGGGAATTAAAAACATCCACAACATTTAAAAGGTTTCGTGCTACATTTGGAAAAAACTTTGGGTTTTAAAAAGCCACAGAAAAAAAATCACAACCCCTTTACATCCCCCGTCTTTGTACCCCAGCTGACCCTTAAACTTTAGGGGCCCACAAATTAAAAAGTTTCCAAAGGGGTATTTAAAGAACCTCATTTTTATTAACGGACATTGAATATCCCCCGTCTGGAACGCAGCATGACCCTTAAACCATCGACCCACAGTTTAAAAAAAGGCCGGAAAAAGTTTTTAACCACCATTTTTGTTTTAAATGGGCATTACTAACCTGTCCCGGGCCCCCGATACCTTAAAAAAGCAGACCCAAAATTTTAAAAATCCAGAAGGCAGTATTATTTGAACCCTCTTTTATTAAATGGACATTGACATCCCCTTTCCCGGAACACAGCATGACCCTTAAATCTATTACCAAGATTAAAAAAGTGCCGGAAAATGAGTCTTTTATCCACCATTTTATTTTTAATGGACATTGACTAAATTTTTGTCCTGGACCCCAAACAGATCCTTAAAAGCAAGACCCACAAATTTTAAAAAGGCCCGAAGGGAGTATTTTTGAACATCATTTACTTAACTGGGCATTGACTATCCATGCCTGGAAACCCGCATGACCCTTAAACCATTGACCCACAGTTTAAAAAGTGCCCCGGGAAAAAGGGAGTCTTTCAACCCCATTTTATTGACGGGGACTTTGGATATACCTTTTCCCGACCCGGTATAAACCAATTAAACCTGTCTAAACCCCCAGATTTAAAATGTCCCGGGGAAAAAGGAGTTTTTTAAACCAAACCATTTTAGTTGAACGGGGACATTGACTTTTCCCTGTCCGGGGCCCAAACAGCATAAACCCCAAACATGCATGACCCCCAGATTTAAAACCTGACGGAAAAAGGGGGTCTTTAAAACCACCATTTTATTTTTCATTTGGAAAATACACTAAAACCTGTTCTGTCCCACAGTGGGGCCTTTAAAACCTTTGTTGACCCACAGATTAAAAAAGTGCCGGAAAAAGGAGTCTTTAACCCCCCTTTTTAGTTAAAATGGACTTGGGACTTTTACCTGTTCGTACCCATTTGGGACCTTTAAAACCTGTCTGACCCCGGGTTTTAAAAAAAAGTCCCGGAAAAAAAGGTTCTTTCAACCACCATTTTAGTTGAACTGTACCCCAGTATCCTTTAAAACCTTTTTGGGGCCCCCCAGATTTAAAAAGTCCCGGAAAAAAAGATGTCTTTCAACCCCCTTTTTTAGTTAAACTGGACATTGACTAAAACCTGTTTTTGTACCACATTTTTATGACCATTAAACCTGTCTGACCCCAAAATTTAAAAAGTGCGGAAAAAAAAGGGAGTCTTTCAACCCCCAATTTTATTTTAAAGGGGGACATTGACTATCCCTGTCCTGGGAAACCTACATTTTTCCCAAGTTTCCGGTACCTCCTTGTACAATTTAGGGGAATATTTGTATCAGTTTTTTGTAATGCCGGTTTTTTAGTATTTTAAAACTCTAGAAAAAACTTTTTTTAAAATAGGATGGAATCCCCCCCAATCTTTGTTTCTTTTTTTATTAATTGTTTTAAATGTTTTTGTCTACTATAGGGTTTTCTAGCTATTTTTAAAAAAATTTGCAAAAACAAGTTATTTTGCAATATTTGCCCTTTAAACAGTGCCCAAACCTTTTCCTTTTTTTGGCCCAGCACCTCCCCCCCTTGACCCACTCTTCACAATTGTAAAGGAAAAAATTGTCTGTTAAAAACCCCACTTTTTTTTTAGAAAGGCCCTTTTGTTAGGCGGGCTTTTTAACCAGAAACCCATGCCCACAAAATTAAAAAACATGCCCCTTGAGCCACTCTTAAAATTTGTGAAGAACAAATGTTTTTTAAAAAAACTTTTTTTTTTTAAAATTTTGGGAAACCTGTAGTATTGTTTCCCTTTTAAACAGCATCCCCAAAAAAAATTTAAAAATGACTTCTCGGGCCACCTTTAAAAAAAATGTGAGGGAGAAATGCCACTTAAACCCAAATTTTCTTTTCCCAAAGGGCCCTGATTATGCTGAAATTCCAGCCCCCATGACCCCAAAAAATTATTTAAAAAAGACTTTCAGCCCCTGTTAAAAAAATTTTGAGGGGGGAAAGGCCCCTTAGAAGCCACTTTCGTTCCAAAAAGGGCCCCTAAATTTTAGCTGTTTCTTACAGCAAAATGGGCCCAAAACCATTGGGCAATGCGAAAAAATTTAAAGATGGGAAATGAGTAAATGTAATATGGGTTTTGGGCTTGAAACCTTGGTTTTCTTTTTTCCCGTCTCCCCACAGCAAAAACCAGCAAAATTTAACTTTTTGGGGAAATGAGAAAAAAAAAACCCCGTAAGAGATTTATCATTTAAGAAAAAAGTTTTCAAAAGGACCATTTCTGTTTTAAGAGGATTTTTGAAGTTTGACCCGGAAAACCCCAATCGGGGACCTTTTGGGAATTGGGGGCCCCAAAAAATTTATCAAAGGGTCCATGGGCCCGTTTAAACTTGTTTAAAGGGCAAACGATCCCCTTTTTCTGTGGAAAGCCCCGGGTGCGTTTTTCTGTAATGACTCCTCCCGCTGTGCTGAAGGTCCCCCTCAGATATGACGCAGGGTTTAAGGGGGGGGAAAAGGGCCAAAAACCTTTTAAGGTGGCGAGCCCAGCTCGGGCCATTCATCCATTTTTGGGTTTCACCCGGGGGTCAATTTTGGGTCCCGGGAAACATCCCCAAACATTGGTGTTGAGAAGAAAATAGTCATTTAAACCCTGGGAAAATTAAGCTGGTTTTCTGTGTGTTTTTTATGTGTTTCCCCTGCATTACATGCGTTTGGGGAGGTGGTAAATTTAAAAAAATTTCCCGAGGTTAACCCCTTTTTCTTCTGTCACATTGCCTGTGCTGCCGCCGGGGTATTGGCACTTACTGCTGGCACGTCGCTGAAAGTTGTTTTTCCCCCGTGACCCTTTTTAAGGGAAAGTTTAAAACAGACGAAACAAAGGGGTGGGGCTTTCCCGTTGATCAATCAGATGGTCTCCATTTTGCCCTCTGTCAAAATTGCCTGCTGCTGCCGTACGGGGAATTGGCACTCTACTGCTGGCACGTTTGGGCGTTGTTCCACGGACATTTGAAGAAAGTGAAGCAGATGAAACAGAGTCTCCCCGTTGATTTAAAAGCATGGTTCCATTTCCCGCATTTTCCCCTTTTATTTTTTGGGGGGTGGAAAGGGAAAATGCTGGTTTTGTTTTTTACCGGGGGTTCCGGGGGGTGGCCACCCAGTTAAATGTTGTTTTATTTTTTTATGGCCTTAATGAGGGGGATTTTTTTTTGGAGGAAAAAAAAAAAAACTCTGTGAGAGATGGAGCCCTTTATTTCCAAGCCCCCTGGGTCAGGGGGACTAGCAAAATGATCTTCCTCCTCTTCCTCCTCCGCCTTAAAAATTTGCCCAACCTCTTTCCAAAAAGGGGGGTCGGTAATGTCGGTCCAGGGTTACCTCCTCCTTTCCCCCGCTTCCTCCGGCACAGCCCTTTAACACAGCCCTTTACTTGCCGAAAATGATGCACCCTGAAAAGCTTGAGGGCCCCCTTTTCACTAGCCCTGGAAAACCCCCAACCACTGGGCCCAAAAGAAGGAAACCCCTTAAAATTGAGGAAATGTGGGCCTTGTGGATTCGATGGAGAGAAAAACTTGTGTCCGCCCTCTGTTTTCCGTTTCATCCCCCCATTGCTGGGCGGCCTGATGTTCAGAGTTTTTCCCCAAAGATCGGTTTCCCGGGAAATAAGATAAACCCCAATGCTATTTTGAAAAGGGTATTGTCCGCACTGAACCCTTTTGGGGGCTTCTTTAAAAACTGGCAAAAATGGTGCAGGCTATTCACCTGCCTCCACTCTCGGTGGGTCCCCCCACCCCCAAAGGGCCCTTCCGCTAATTGTCAGGCATGGTCACTTGTATGTGTAATGGCTTTTGGGGCTGCTGCCACAATCACTGGAGATGTGGGGGGTGGAATTCCCGCATGTTTTCCACGTCAACCAAAGAGACAGTTGAAAGGGGAGGCCCAGCTGACGCTGCAACGCAGCCCCGACGGGAGAAGCAGGGGTTTCGAAGAGCGGGGTGCGAATCAAAAACCCCCCGAGCCTTCCCAGGAGGGAGTCCAGACCCGGGGTAGCGCTTTAAAATTTTTTTGGGGTTGTTGCATGCCTTTGGGGGTTCTTCAATACTGGAAAAAGGGTGGTGCAGAGCTCATTCACCCGCCTCCACTTTCGGTGGGTTTCCCTACCCCGGGGCCGCACCGCTACTTTTTCAGGATGTGTCACTTTGTACGGTAATGGCAAATTTCGCTGTTGCCAACCCAAACGCTGGGGGCATGTGGAGGGTTTGGGAATTTCCCGGTTTGCCACGTTCAAAAAATGAGACGGTTGACGGGGAAAACCGGCTGACGTGCAACCCCAGCCCCGGCGGGGGCGAAGCCGGGTGGGGAACAGCGGGAAATGCGAACTCAGACCCCGAGCCTTCCTCACAGGCAGTCCAAAAGCCGGGTAGCGGGTTTTTAAAAAATTTTTGGGAAAAATTTTCCGCACTTAACCCTTTTGTTGGCTTTTAATAATGGCAAGGTTTGGTTTCAGAAACTATTTAAACCCGCCTCCACTCTCGGTGGCTCCACACCCGAGGTTCCCAACGCTACTTTTCAGGCCATGTGTCACTTCGTACTGCATAATTGGGGATTTGGGTGCTGCCACAATCGCTGGGGCATGTGGGGGTGGAATTCCAGCGTGTTTTCCACGTCAAAAAATGGAAAAATTTAGGGGAGGCCCAGCTGCGCGCAAGCGCCAGGCGGGACGAAAACAGGGTTTCGAAGGCGGAAGTGGGGAACTCAGCCCCGAGCCTTTTTAAACAGGGCCGTTCCCGCCCGGGGAGCTCTTTAGAAATTTTGGACGACAAGGTTCTGACTTTTGCCAGGCAAGGATGTGCTCCCGCCCACCGATCTTAAAGGGGGGCCAGGGAGATTTTTGGCCCCTTATTGCACCCACCTTGCCCGGAAAAGGTTTTTTCACCCAGCCAGCGCTCGGTTTGTTGCTTAGAAACCGTTTCCCAGCTCCTGACCTTGTGTATTTCCAAATTTAAGGGCACGGTTTTGGGTCTATGAACAAAAAATGGGCCCCACCAAAAATAAAAAAAAAAACCCATTTTAAAAAGTATACCCATAATAAAAAGGGGGGTTTTGCACCTAGAAATACACCCGCAATTACTAAAGGGGAAATTTCTGTATCCTAATTTTAAGAGAAGGTTCCGTGTCCGCATCTGTGTCCCTTTTCCCCCCTCCCTGCTGGCGGGACTGTTTTTTTAGAGTGCCAAAAGATCGTTCCCGAACTAAGATCCCACAATTTCTCTTTCTGAAAAGGGGCCATTTCCCCACTAAACCCTTTTTTGGGGGCTTCTTCAAAACTGGAAAAGGGTGGTTTCAGAGCTCTTTCACTGCCTCCCCCTTTTCGGTGGTTTTAACCCCCGAGGTCCCTACCCCCTGCTTGTCAAAGGGCCCTGTTTCATTCGTACTGCGTAATGGCATTGCAATGCTTTCCCCAATCGCTTTGGAAACATGTGGAGGGTGGAATTCCCGGTGTTGCCCGTCAAAATGAGACGGTTTTTACGGGGGGGTCCGAGCTGCGGGGGTTTCACGCAGCCAAGGGGAGGCGAAAAGGGGGGTGCGGGCGGGTTTGGGAAAAGGGGAACTCAGACTCGAGCCTTCTTCAAACAGGCAGGGCCCGAACCCCGGGGAGCTCTTAGGGGAAATTTTGGACGACAAGGTTTAGACATGTGCCCGGCAAGTGATGTGCTCCCCCGCCTACCCATTTTTAAGGGCGGCCAGCAGTTTTTGCCGTTATTTTCACCCACCTTTCCTTTGGAAAAAGGTTCTTGTAAACCCCGCCAGCGCTCGGTCTCGTTGTTAGAGCCGTCCCAAAAGCTCCTGAACCCCGTGTGTTTCCCCAAATTTTGGGACACGTGGCTTATGAACAAAAAATGGGGCCCCCCCACCCAAAATAAAAAAAAACCTATTTGAAATGTATACCCATAATTTTAAAAAGGGGGGGGTTTTGCACCTATGAAATACACCGCAATTACTAGCAAATTTCTGTACCTAATGTAAAAGAAAGGTTCCGTGTCCGCATCTGTGTTTCCCTCTCCTCCCCCGTCGCTGGCGGGGGCCTGTTGGTTTTTAAGTGTCCAAAGATGTTCCAGGGAAAAATAAGATCACCACCCAAAGCTCAAAGCTTGGGCAAGGGCTTGTCCGCACTGACCATTTTGGTGGCTTCTTCAAAACTGGGGAAGGGGTGGTGGGAGAGCTCTTTCACCTTTTCCTCCTTCCCCGGGGGGTTCAAACCCCGAGGTCCGTACCCCTGCCCTTTTCAGGCCCTGTATCACTTGTTTCTGGTTAATGGGGATTGCGCTGCTTGGGCCCCAATCGCTGGAGCATTTTGGAAGGTGGAATTCCTGCGTGTTGCCCTGGGCAACAATGAGACGGTTTCGGGGAGGGCCGGGGCTGACGCTGCCAAGCAAACCCGGCCGGGGCGAAGCAGGGTGCGAACGGCGGAATGCGAACTCAGACCTCGAGGGCCTTTTTTCGAAAGGCCCGTCCAGAAAACCCCCGGGGAGGTTTTTTAGAATTTTTGGACGACAAGGTTCATGGGCATTTTGCCAGGCAAGGGATGTGCTCCAGCCCCACGATTTAAGGGCGGCCCGCAGATTTGCCCCCTTTTCTCACACCACCTTGGGCCTTTGGGAAAGGTTTTGTTTTACCCAGCCCGCGGGTCCCGGGCTCGTTTTCTTAGGGCCTCCCCCAGTCCCGCCTGTGTGTGGGGACGGTTTTCCCAAAGGGAGAAATTTAAATTTTAACACGGCCCGGTTTTTCTTGGGGACGTGATGCCACCAGAGGACCCCTTTGGGGGGAAAAAGCCCTGCCCATTTCCCCCCGGGTTTTTGGGAAAAGGTGCGCCGAGCCTGGGGAAACCCCCGTCACCCCCAGAGACATCCACCCAGCTCACCCCGTGACTGTCCCCAGAGATTTTTAGCGGCCTTGGCCGTGGGTTAATGTCCATGTGTGGGGGTGAGTTGGGTTTTCCCGGGAAAACCCGATGCAGGGCAACGCGCTTTAAATTTTTGAGGGCACGTGGTGGCCAGGGCAGGGACGGCTTTTTTTGGCAAAGAAATGCCTTTCTCGGGATCTGGTATTGGGGGGGAGGCGAGGGCCTTTACGTGGCGGGAAACCCCTTTTGTGTCCCAAAAGGGTGGAAAGGCAACATTTCAAGGCCAAAACCCGGCAATGCCGACTTTTAGGCTTTTGGCTTTGGGATGGTTTGGGTTAAAGTGTTTTTTTCTGCTCCAAAACCCCGGAAAACAGAAGGGGTGGCTGCAGACTGGCCGCTGTTTCGGGTGCAGGTCGGGCAAACTGGCGGGGAAGGGGGAAGGGGTTTTGGATGGGTCTCTGGGGGGTGCTTTGGGGGTAATGGGGACGGGGGGAGGCTGAAGCGCAGGGTGGGTTCCCTGATCATGGGGCTCTGAGAGACATGGGCAGCTGAGGAACGCTTGGTGGTGGTGGAGGAGGCGGAAACAGAGGGTGTGACAGTGGTTGGAGGCCCGGCGTCGGTCTGGCCTTTTTTGGCCAAGTGTTCCCTCCATTTCAACTCATGCATTCGCTGCATGTGATAGACATGTTGGTGGTGGTTAACCACTTAGGTTCTTGCCTCTACTTATGCGTTTTACGGCAAAGGCGGCATATGACATCGCTGGGTGAATCAGAGGCTTGCTCAAAGAAGGCCCAGGCTTGAGAGGTCCTGGACCTTTTTGACGGCGATAAGCGAGGAATGGGGTTTGCGCTGATCCGTGGCTGGCGGAATCTTATCAGCGGACTTCTGCGACCGCCCTCACCCTTTTTGTGGCGGGACCCGTATTGACACTACCCATCGTCTTCCTCCTCGTCCACTGATGAAGCGCTCACAAGCAAATTCTGTGTGAAAAGACCAGGATGGATCCGCAATTGTCGTCATCATCATCATTATCAACACAGGTGACTTGGTCGTCCTGACTTTCTGCATCCAGAAGCTGCGGACTACAAGCAAGGGGCACTGCAAGGCGTTGCCCACCGCCCGGGATTTTTGCCGATTGACCGGCTTCCTTCACCTCCTCTGATGGCATCAGTAACTGGGCGTCAGAGCAGACTAAATCATCCTCTTGATCTTTTAACATGCCTTCTGACCCCAACCGCATTTTGTCATCAAAGAGGTCTTCAGACAATGGATTGTCCACAGTGGTGGGTACACGAGTTGACATTTGGGCTGCTTCATGTTGGACGGATGCTGATGATGCTGATGACGACATTTGTGGCCGTGACTGCGAGGACGAGGAGGTAAGACTGCTAGATGCAGGTTGCATTAACCACTGAAGGACAGATTGGCGACGATGTTTTTTCCTTAGATTCACGGGGCCCCGCCCCCAGCGATGACAGGCCTGACGGCCCTTTGCAACTGATGATCCCGTGGCATGCGTGTTGTCGTAGCCCCGGAAAGGAGCCCCTTCTCTCTTTCCCCTCTACCTCCATGTGCAAACCCCCTTTTTGCTCGCTTCCCAACCTGCATTTGCCCCAGGGTTCAAAAATATAAAAATTTGAGAAGGCAGGGAAATTAGTTTTGGAAAGTCTTTTTAAAAGCGGAAAATTCACAGTATTCTAAAATCCCTAAAAATAAAAAACAAAATTGTGGATTAAAAATTAACTGAAGTGTCTACCCAAAAAAATCGGGGATTTGGGAAAAAGCCCAAAAAAAAAAACACGAAATTGTTATGTTTTGGTATAAAAAAAACGGTTTTTTTTTGAAACCTTTCAATTAAACCTGTGGTAATATAGAATTGCTGTTTTAAATTTACGTAGATGCTGCGTCAATGAACAAGGTTTGGGTGTGAAAAAAGTCAAAAAAACACGTAACTGTTATTTTTTGGTAAAAATAAACGATTTTTTTTGCCACCTTTCTATTCACCTGTGGTTTTTTAAAAAATTTGCTGTTTTATGATTTACGTAGATGCTGCTCAAAAAAACAAATGGGGTGTGAAAAAGAAAAAAACAGTAATGTTATGTTTTGATATAATAAACGGTTTTTTTTGCCCTTTCCCAATTCACGGGTGAATAGGGAATTGCTGTTTTAAGTTTTTAAGTAGATGCGGGCGTCAATGAAAAATGTTTGGGCTTGAAAAAAGTCAAAAAACCGTAATGTTATGTTTTGATAAAATTTAAACGTATTTTTTGCCCTTTCAATTCTCCTTTTGGGTTTTTTTATAGAATTGTGTTTTAAAAATTTTCGTAGATGTGCGTCAATGAAAATGCTGGGTGTGAAAAAGTAAAAAAACCCCCTTTTAACTTTTTATTTTTTTGTTTATAATAAACGGTTTTTTTTGCCCCTTTCAATTCCCCCTGGGGTTAAATTTTGAATTGCTTTTTTTAAGATTTAGGTAGATGCTGCTTTCAATGAAAAATTTGCTGGGTGGGGAAAAAAGTCAAATACTTGAAAATTAGGGTTTTGGTTAAAAAAGGTTATTTTTTGCACATTTAAATTCCCCTGTGGTAAATTATAGAATTGCTGTTTTAAGTTTTTAAAGTAGATGCTGGGTCAATGAAAAATTGCTGGGTGCGCGGGAAGTCAAAAAAACCCGAAAACTGTTATGTTTTGGTTTTAAAAAAAAAGATTTTTTTGCCCTTTCAATTCCCCTGTGGTGAATATAGAATTGCTGTTTTAAGATTTACTTTAAAATTCGGGCCCCAATAAAACCAAATGCTGGGTTTTGGCAAAAGTCAAAAAAAACACTTTAATTTTGTTATGTTTTGGTGTAAAAAACGAAAATTTTTTGAACCTTTCAATTTCCCCTGTGGTGAATATTAAAAATTTTTGCTGTTTTAAGTTTTACTTTGATGCTGGGGTCAATGAACAATGCGGGGGTGTGCAAAAGTAAAAAAACAGAAAACTGTTATGTTTTGTTTATAAAAAACGGTATTTTTTGCCCCTTAATTTTTCCCCTGTGGGGGAATATGGGAATTGCTTTTTTAAGTTTTATTAAACTGGGATGCTGCGTCAATAAAACAATGCGGGGGTGCGCAAAAGTCAAAAAACACGAAAATGTTATTTTTTTGGGTTTAATTAAACGATTTTTTTTGACCTTTAAATTCACCTGGGGGGTAAATATAGAATTGCTTTTTTAAGTTTTTACGTAGTTTTTGCTTTAAAATTGAAAAAATTGCGGGGGGTGCGCAAAAGTCAAAAAAAAAAGTAACTGTTATTTTTTGGTAAAATAAACGATATTTTTTGCCCTTTAAAAATTTTAAACCTGTGGTGAATAAAAAATTTGTGTTTTAAGATTTACGTAAAGATGTGGTTTGAACAAGTGGGTTTTGCAAAAGTCAAAAAAACGAAACCCGTTATTTTTTGATAAAAAAAACGGTATTTTTTGCCCCTTTCAATTCCCCTTTTGGTGAATTTTTGAATTGTTTTTTTAAGTTTTAAAGTAGATGCTGCGTCAATAAAAACAATGTGGGCGGCAAAAGTAAAAAAACACGTAACTTTTTATGTTTTGATAAAATTAAACGATTTTTTTGCCCCCCTTTTAAATTCCCCTGTGGTGAATATAGAATTGCTTTTTTAAAGTTTTACGTGATGCGGTCAATGAACAATGCTGGGTTGCAAAAGTAAAAAAAACCACGAAAACTGTTTTTTTTTGATTAAAAAAAATTTTTATTTTTTGCACTTTTCAATTCACCTGTGGTGAATTTTGGGTTTTGCTGTTTTAAGATTTAGTAGATGCTGCGTCAATGAAAAATTTGGGGTGCGAAAAAGTCAAAAAAAGGTAACTGTTATTTTTTGGGTATAAATAAACGGTATTTTTTGCCATTTAAATTCACTGTGGGGAATATAGAATTGTGTTTAAGATTTCCCGAAAGATGTTTTCCCGTAATGAACAAGCTGGGTGGAGAAGTCAAAAAAAACGTAACTGTTTTTTTTTGGGTTTTTTAAAAAGATATTTTTTGCCCCTTTTCCCAATTACCTTTTGGTAAAATTATAGAATTGCTTTTTTAAGTTTTAAAATTTTGTTTCTGCTTTCAAGGGAACAATGGGGGTGTGCAAAAGTAAAAAAACCCCGGTAATGTTTTTTTTTTTTTGTTATAATAAACGGTTTTTTTTTTTGAAACCTTTCAATTCCCCTGTGGTGAATATAAAAATTTGCTGTTTTAAGATTTATGTAGTTGCTGCGTCAATAAACCCTTTGCGGGTGCGAAAAAGCCCAAAAAACACGAAACTGTTATTTTTTGGTTTAAAAAAACGATTTTTTTTGCCACTTTTAATTTCACCTTTGGTTAATATAGATTGCTTTTTAAGATTTACGTAGATTCGGGTTTTTTCAATGAACAATGTGGGTGTGAAAAAAGTCAAAAAAACTTTTAACTGTTATGTTTTGGTTTAAAAAACGATATTTTTTCCCCTTTCAATTCCCCTTTTTTTTTTTTTGGTAAATTATAGAATTGCTTTTTTAAAGATTTACGTGGGATGCTGGGGGGGGGCAATGAACAATGCTTGGGTGTGCAAAAGTAAAAAAAACACGTTTTTGTTTTTTTTTTGGGGTATAAAAATCGGTTTTTTTTTGAAACCTTTAAATTTCCCCTGTGGTGAAAAATTAAAATTTGCTTTTTTTAAAAATTTACGTAGATGCTGCGTCAATGAAAAATGTGGGTGTGCAAAAGTAAAAAAAACACGAAAATGTTATTTTTTGGTTTTAAAAAAGATATTTTTTGCACCGTTCAAATAAACCTGGGGGGTTTAAAAAAAAAAAAAAAAAAAAAAAAAAAATATAAAAATTGCTGTTTTAAGTTTTAAAGTAGTTGCTGCGTCAATGAAAAATGCTGGGGGGTTGAAAAGAAAAAAAAACCCCGGAACTGTTATGTTTTGATATAAAAAAAGGGTTTTTTTTGAAACCTTTCAATTCACCTGTGGTGAATTTTAGAATTGCTTTTTTAGATTTACGTAGATGCTTGCTTCAATGAACAATGCGGGGGTGTCCCAAAAAGTCAAAAAAACACGAAATTGTTATTTTGGGTTTAATAAAGGGGTTTTTTTGCACCTTTAAATTTCCCCTGTGGTGAATTTTAGAATTGCTTTTTTAAAGTTTTAAACGTTGATGCTGCGCCCAATGAAAAAATTGCTGGGTGTGCAAAAGTCAAAAAAACAAAAAAGGGTTATTTTTTTTGGTTTTATAATAAACGATATTTTTTGCACCTTTCAATTCCCCTGTGGTAAAATTAAAAAATTGCTTTTTTTAAGATTTAGTAGATCCCTGCGTCAATGAACAATGCGGGGTGTGCAAAATTTAAAAAAAACACGTAATGTTTTTTTTTGTTATAAAAAAAATTTTTATTTTTTGCCCCCTTTTAAATTTAAACCTGTGGTGAATATAGAATTGCTTTTTTAAAAGTTTTACGTAGATGTGCGTCAATAAAAAAGTGGGGGGTGCGCAAAAGTCAAAAAACCCGAAAATGTTATTTTTTGATTTTAATAAAGGGTTTTTTTTTTCCCAATTTTCCCAATTCACTGTGGTGAATATAGAATTGCTGTTTTAAGATTTACGTAGATGCTGCGTCAATAAAAACAATGTGGGTGCGCAAAAGTAAAAAAACCACGTAATTTTAATTTTTTTGGTATCTTAAACAATATTTTTGCACCTTTAAATTTCACTGTGGTGAATATAGAATTGCTTTTTAAAATTTTTTTCTAGAAAGATGCTGGTCAATGAACAAATGCTGGGTGAGAAAAAGTCCAAAAAAAAAGAAACCCTGTTATTTTTGGGGAAAAATAAACGGGTATTTTTTGCACCTTTCTTTTTAACCTGTGGTGAATATAGAATTGTGTTTAAGATTTCCGTAGTGCTGCGTCAATGAAAAATTTGCTGGGGGTGCAAAAAGTAAAAAAAACACGTAAACTTTTTATTTTTTGGGTAAAATAAACAAAATTTTTTGCCCTTTCAATTCACTTGTGGTGAATATAGAATTGCTTTTTTAAGATTTACGAAAGATGTGGTCAAGGGAACAATGGGGTGTCCCAATAGTCAAAAAACACGTAACTGTTATTTTTTGGGATATAATAAAGGGTTTTTTTTTGCACCTTTCAATTATGTGGGGGGAAAAATAGAATTGCTGTTTTAAGTTTTACGAGATGCTGCGTCAATGAACAATGCTGGGTGTGAAAAAATCAAAAAAACGTAATTTGTTAGGTTTTGTATAATAAAACATTTTTTTGGCCCCTTTCAATTAAAATGTGGTTTTTTAAAAATTTTGCTGTTTTAAGATTTAGGTAGATGCTGGTCAAGAACAATGTTTGGGTGTGAAAAATAAAAAAAAAACGTAATGTTATGTTTTGGTAAAATTTAAACGGTATTTTTTGCACCTTTCAATTAAACCTGTGGTAAAATATAGAATTGCTGTTTTAAGATTTATTTAGTGCTGCGTAAATGAACAATGCTGGGGGGCGCAAAAGTCAAAAAACACGAAAACTGTGATGTTTTCGTACGATAAACGGTATTTTTGGCAAAAAAACAAAACCTGTGCTGACCCCAATATTGCTGAATTGTAATTTAACGCAAGGTGGATATATAACGTAAACGGGTTTGTAAGGGGTTTAAAATTTAAAAAATTGAACCCCAAAACTAAAATGTATATTTTTTTAAAAAAAGTGTATTTTTGAGTTTAAAAAAGGACCTGCAGTTATAGAAAGGGTTGTGTATCCAAATATAATTTCCCAGGCTGCCCAATATCCGGGGAAAATTTTCCAATAGAAAAACTGTTAAAAATAAAGGTTTTTCCACTAAAATTTGTCTCCCCAACAAAAGTTTGGTGAACTTTACCCAGTGTTCTTTTTTGATAGAGCTTGTCTGTGTTGGGCCCGCGGCCCCCCCCCCCGTTTCCCACCGCCTTAAATTTTAAAACAGTTTTTAGATGCTGTTTAAAAATTCTTAGCAAAATACATAAAATCTTCAAATCTCTAATCTAACAAAATTTGGGGAAGGATCACAGCAATAGTGAGGTTTCTTGGCAGAAATAGACAAATTTTGTGAGCTGTTTGGCCACGGGCCCGAGCGGGGTTTCCCTATCCTATGAGAGGGCTGAGGGGCACTGAGGCTGAACGGGAAAACGCTGTTTATGAAAAAACGGGTCATTTTGTTTTTTTAAAGCCAATCGAAACCCAAAAAACCCCTTTCCCGGGTCATGACTTTCGCAAAACATCTCCCCCTGTTCTTTTCTTAATTGATTTGTGGCCCCCAAAATTAAGGAAGCGCCGAAAAAAGGGCGCCCTTTTTTAGTTGTTTGCCCCAGATTTTTAAAATTAAATTATGCATGATCGGGAAATTTCGATCATCTTTAAAAAAACCTTGCCAAATTTTCAACTTTGTCGAAAAAAATCGCTCAACACAAATTTTGGTGGATGTTGTTTTTAATTTTTTTTGAGGGAAAAAACTATCTGTTTACACGCAGTAATTTTTGAAGTATAAAAAGCCCAAATTTTCCCCAACATTTTGATTTTTTTTAAAAAAAAAAAAAATCCCAAGGATTTTATGAAAAAAAATTTCTTACAAACATAAAGTACAATGTTTTTCATGAAAAAAACAGTTTTTTGGGAATCACATGGTAGGAAAAAAGTATCTCACATGAAATGTACATGTAAATTTTTAAAAAAATTGGGGCTTTTTTCAGGGAGGTCCTTTTCGGTTGTGCCCTTTTGGGGGGTTGATGGACAAAAATCTACTATTTAAATTTAAAACCCCTTTCAACATTGGACATAGGGGGTTCGTCTAAATCGGGGAAGGTGTTCCCGCAAAGGGAAAGTCCCACTTTGTCACCAAAAACAGGTGGGTCATAAGCGGCTTGCCTACCAGCGCAGGGAAACCCAGCTGTTTTTTCAGCTGGCCTTCAATTCCATAAAACCGGTACTGGACATGGTTGATTAAGTCCTTAGATGCCATGGTCAATTGTGGAAAAAAAAAAAATTGCATCTAAGGGAGAGGACGGGGGGAAATGAACCCCCCTCTGTCTCCTTTGGGAAACCGTGCGGGAAATTAATCACAGGGTCCCCCTTTTGGTTTCCAAGAAAAAACGTGGAAGCCTAGCAAAGGCTTCCGGGTTGTCATTGTCATCACCACGCACAGGCCATGCCCTCAGGCACAGCCAGTCATGGTGATTGACTGCTAGCCTATGATACATAGCAGTATAGTCATGTTCTGCTACTTATTGTACCAGCAATCAAGAGATCACGGAGACAAGTCCCCTATGGTCTAAGTGAAAAAGAAAACCATAAGTACTTGATAGTTCAAGCATATTGGTACACGGTAAATAATGCGAATTGGGTATGCTTACCTTATTCTAATTTATCATTACAAAAGTCATTGGTGCTGCAGGGTCCTCTAGCTTCTTGGTAACTTTAGAAAAGTTCCAGAAGTGTAATACAGAAAGTAAACATATATTGCTATCCAAAGACCGAGCTCTGATATTGGGAAGGATATTTTTATTACATCTATAACGCATTTCAGGGAGTAAAGAACTTCCCCTTCTTCATACAAAGCAATAGTCTATTGCAATGTCTATTGCTTTGTCTGATGAAGGGGAAGTTCTTACCTCCTAAAACATGCTATAGATGCAACAAAGATATGCTTTTTCATATCTGAGCTCTGTATAGCAATATTTGGGAACTTTCTGAAGTCCCCTATAGGGACAAGCAAGAAAAATGTCTCGTAGAAAAAAAAATAAAAAAAAGAACACAGAAATAGAGTAAGAAAAAATAAAAAGACTACATATATTTAGTATCACTGCATGTATAACGACCTAGCCTATAAATCTGTTATTTAACCTGCACGATGAGCGACATGAAAAAACAAACAAAAAAACAATGGCACAATTGCAATTTGTTTATCCTGCTGCACATAAAATGGAATAAAAAAGTGAACAAATACGACTCAAAGTGGTACCAATAAAATTGTCAGTTTGTCCTGTAACAAAAAAAGCCCTTACATAGACCTGTATACAGAAAAATAAAACAGTTATGGGTATCAGAATATAGTGACACATAAACATTGTTTTACGCAATAAAACCACTTTTTTAAGTGCTGCAACATAAAAAAACAGTATAAATTGGGTATCGCTGTAATCATATTGCCCCACAGAGTATAATATGTCATATATACTGCATGGTGAGCACTGTAAAAAATAAAATAGAAAACACTACCAGAATTGCTGTATTTTCTTCATCTTGCCTCTCAAAAAATGGATTAAAAGGCGATCAAAAAGTCATGGTTTTCCAAAATAATACCAATGAAAACACGAACTCATCTTGCAAATAACAAGCCTCTACACAGTTCCATAAACAAAAAAAAAGAAAGTTATTGCTCTCAGGCTATGGCGAAGTGTTTTGCACCGTAGAAGTAGTGAAACATAAAAAAATATATAAAACTGGTATTGCCGAGTAAAGTTAACATGTCATTTAGTCCGCACAGTGATGACTGTAAAAAAAAAAATAAAAAATAAAAAACACTACCGGGATTTCTGTATTTTGTTCATCTCTCCTCCCAAAATCCTTGATAAAAAGTGATTATAGTGTCTTATGAACTCATCACGCAAAAAAACAAGCCCGTAAAGGGGTTGTCTCATCTCAAAGTTTCATAGGATGCATGAATGAAATAATGCTACTTTGCTCTTTCACTTCCTGGTCAAGCTGTCTGTAATTAGCATATGAGCTCAGTGTATTCACACTTCTCTGTTTATTAATCTAGAGTAAATTAATTACCTTCTTTGAGGTCCAGAGAAGCTTCTGAGCTAATGTAAACAGTTGAGTAATTACTGTCTTTTGTCTGAAAGATCAAATAACACACAGGCTTTCACACTGCTGGTCTCCACCTGTGTGATGACATCGCTACCTGCTATCAGATTGAACAAACAGCATTGGAGAAGGAGCATACAGGTTGGTCACTTGGGAAACTAGAAAGCCCTCAGAAGGTGATAAAATCATTTGTAGCTCCTTAACAAAAAAAATGAACAAAGCAATATATTTGGAAAACGTCTTCATCTAGTGTTCCCTACATTTGAAAGCTATTCTTTGTAGTGAGACAACCCTTTTAATCAGCTCTATATGCAGAAAAATAAAGAAACCCAATGAAATCAAAAACTCAATGTCGGAATTGATTTTTTTCCACATTCACTGCACAATGCTAAAAAAAATACCCTGAAACATCTGTGGGCCCAAAATGCGTAATAAACCCCAAGATGAATTTCCTAAATGGTGTTGTTTCCAAAATGAGGAGATTTCTAAAAGGTTTTACCTGTTCTGGTACTTTGGGGGCTTTGCAAATGCAACATGGCACACACCAAAATCTGCATTCCAAAGGCCAAATATCACTCCCTTCCTTGTACGCTTCTCATGTGCCTAAACAGCAGTTTAAATCCACTTAGAGGGTATTGCCGTACTTGGAAGAAATTGTGTAACAAATTTTGGGATGCTTTTTCTGCTAAAACTGCATATTATTGGAAAAAAGAAATGTTTTTCATTGCCTTACGCTAAAAAATTCTGTGGGGTAACCTGTGGGGTCAATATACTCATTAAACCTTTGGATATATTCCTTAAGGGGTGTAGTTTCCAAAGTGAGGTCTTTTTAGGGGTGTTTATTAAGTTTTACCCCCTTTGGGCTTGTCCCCACTGCACTGTTTTTCAGCCGCTTTTGCAGACGGTTTTCGGTTTTGAAAGCCATCTGCAAACCAGCTGACAAACTTTTACATGGATCTTAATGGAAAATCTGTGCAGCGGTCCCCACTGCACGGATTTTACACTAGACGCCGGCAGTCCGAAAAACATAAAACATGTTCATCCTTCCGCCCGGTTTTCGGGCGGAATATGAACAAGTCTATGCAAAGGGGGAGGGCTTTTCTCTGCTAACCGTCGCCTTGTGCACGGCCCCAAAACAGAGCCAATACCGGTCGGGATTTCCAACCGGCATTTGCACTGTGCCGTGTGAATGGCTCCGTAGGGTGCCTGCAAACTTGAGATGGTGCCTAAAGTAAACCCTGATAAAAATGAGACTCCAAAATCCAGTAAGGACTCCACCTATTCTGAGGTTTGTGGTTGAGTCAAATAGTGCACTAGGGCCACATTTGCGATTTTTTTTAAATAACAGAATCAGGGGAATCAAGTTACATTTCCCTGATAGCATCTACCATGTTCCAGTAAATAATGGAATAAAATTAAGGGCCACATGTATGGAGACTGTCTAGGTCTAAATTTCACTTTGTTGTCCATAGCAACCAATCAGAGCGCCCATTTCATTCTTCCAGAGCACTATTAAAATGAAATGGGCACTCTGATTGGTTGCTATGGGCAACAAAGTGAGTCTTAGACCTAGACAGTTTTCATACTTGTGGCCCTAAAAGTCCGCAAAACGTGAACTTTTGAAATCTCACCTCCACATTCCTTTAATTCCTGTGAAACACTTAGAGGCTTAACAAACTTCTTAAATGCTGTTTTGAATACTATCAGGGGTAAAGTTTTTAAATGGAAGTAATTTATGGGAGTGTCTAACATACAGACCCTAAATGCTATGTCAGAACTGGGCTGGTCCCTAAAAAATCTCTGTTGCAAATTTCTAAGCACCTTAATGTCATAAAAAAAATAAAAAAATGATGTAGACATAAAGTAGACATATGGTAGATGCAAGTTATTTACTATTTTGTGTGGTATAGCTACCTGTCTTAAAGACAGACATATTGGAATTTTGATAATAGCAAATTTTTCCAGATTTTTACATTGATATTTTTCACAAATAAACAAGGATTGTATCAACTTTTTTACTGACTTAAAGCACAATGTGTCACGAGAAAACAATCTCTAAATCATATGGATAGGTAAAAAGCATTAAAAAGTTATTCCCACATAAAGTGACATGTCAGATTTGAAAAAAATGGGGCTCTGTCATAGAAGTCAAAACTGGTAAGAGGTTAAGAAACCGAGTCATGATTTATATTTGTTTATACGTTGTTTTATGTTAGAGTTTATGACATTCACAAGACACATGATTATTGTTTTTGTGGTCTTTAGGGTGAAGAAATGTATTCAACTCTTCAAGGTTGCAAAGACAGTTGTAAGAAAAAACAAAAATCTAATTAAATAATTCTGCAATAATTCTGCAATCTGACTGCAATCTAATTAAATAATTCTGCAATAATTCTGCAATCTAACTGCAGCAAATAAAATAAATAAATAAATAAATCAATCAACAGTTTGAGTAAAGCTTCACTAGACAACCAAAAATACACGACACATGAAATGGTAAATGAGTACAGATGGAAGAAAATAGGTGACTGGGGGATTTATAGGCCTGATGCTTTATTGAAAGACAGAAACGTAAGGAAGAGACTTAATTAGAAGAAAGGATATTTATCTTCTTCGCTAACATCCAAACTATCCAAGATGTTAAAGTCTCTTGGCAACTTGTATATCAGAATATGGCTACCCAGAACAGACATGCTCACTCTTCGTAAGATATGGTGATCCCTTGCAAGTGTCCTTAAAACAAATTCTAATGATAAAATTGCAAACATAACTTTGCCGTATCTTTCAATGCTGAGGCCTGTTGACACGCCTGGGTGGTTGACGTCCATCTTTGCATGGACATTTTAAAATGCCTGTGCAGAGTTTGCAGCTGTACACTAATTATGCAGCTGCAAGAGTAGAGAACCAGCTGTCAACGTCAGCCAGGCTCTCCAATGAGAATGCAGGGTTTGTTTCTTACCATCCCTGTCTTCTCGATCATTATCTATACAGCACTCAATATGCTTCCTGCTTTGTGGTGGATTCATGACTCGGAAGTTGCAGATGTTGCTGGGTCCCAGCAGTTAGTATTAACCAATATACCATCCCCGGAGATCTTTTTCTGATCTTATGGGGGTCGCAATATGTAAAATAAAAAAATAAAAAAACAGACTAACAAAAAATTGTAAAAAAATAACAGCTCAAGCCACAATTTTTAGTCCTACCCCTGACTCTAAAACTTTATATCACCTATATGTAAATCTCAGTGACATGATACAATTCTGTAACTTATTTTAGCGCCACTCTTGTTGTTTAAAATGTGAAAAACTAGTTTTTTTTAAAGTTTTACCGTATTCAATAATATTAAAAAATTGTATAAAAAATAAAGATGTATTCCAAAAAAAGGGGAAAAAATTAGTAGAATAACTGAGTGTAAGAAACTGTTATAGCATTCAAACCCACAAAAAAAGGTGAAACAATTAGTAGAATAACTGAATTAAAAAAAAAAAATTGTAGTATTCAACCTCATATTCTATTAAAATGAAAATGATATTGTTCTGGTAGGGAGGTAAACGACCTGGTCAGGAACTGTTTAAAAGTGACCTAAACAAATGCCAGAAAATAGAACATCCAGCGAAAGGTTTTAAGTGGCTGGTTGTACAATCCACCTTTCTCGCATGCTATAATCACAGGAGATTCTTTTCAGTGTAACTGTTTAAACTGTTCTCAATTACATGTTGAATACTCCTGGGGAGAATCAATAGCTTTTCTCTGGACTGACAGAGAACAGAGAATGTAAAATCTCTGTGAAGGAAACTTGGATGCATTCCCAATTGAGTAGAGTGAAACAAGAGAGAGTGGGGAGTCAGAGACTGAAAGAGCAAGGTGTGATCAACACTGTTACAACAGGGAATTGAATTGAAAGTCAACAAAGAAAAAAAGGGATATGTGGTTGTGACCTTATTTGCATTAAATGCACAATATCTAAAATACATAGATTTTGCGTATAGAATCAGGACATAGTTAGCGTAGGAAGCTAGAAGTATATCTGAAGACAAATTTGTGACTGCTAAAATATAACAAAAATCAACAAAGACTTTTATTTGGCACATCAAACCTTTTATGTAGATGCTATTTGCATTGCAAATTGCACAAAATTAATGTCCACATTAGTGCCCTTATAAATAAAATCACCCACCCAAAAAAATGTGAGATGTTTTAAAAAAAATGGAAGCCCAAATAAATTGTTACACATGCAGAATCACCCAAAGATTTGTCTAACATACACTTACTGTATTAATATCCAATCTCTCATTGCTATCTTCTTTCCTTCACATCAATGTCTTCATTACCATAAGGGATTAAGGATCAAAGATTAATTCCACATTAAGTATCTTCAAGCCAAGAATTGCGCATATAAATGCCATGCCTATTACACTGACAACTGGAGGTTTTGAAGCTTTTATTGAGATGACCTTTTTTGTGCCAATATCAATAAGTCTATGTGCTTTATTCCGGATAAAATAGTAGGAGCAATAGATCTGTCAGGTTTCTAGTATTAATTCTCATTACTGGCAAAAAGAGGACACAGCGGACCTGTTTTCTACATATTGAAATTATTTCTTTTTAGCCCACTGTTTTATAGTATTAATTAAAGGGAACATGTGACACAAAAGATGCAGTCTTATCTGCAGCTAGCAAGTTATAGAGCAGAAGGAGCAAAGCAGATTGATGTACAATGGGAAGATATTCTGTATAACTTGTTACTTATTGATTTACATCCCTGCTAATTCTGGGCTTAGGAATCCAGTGATTACTCAACGATTGGCAGGTATCTCTGAATGCATGCTCATAAAATGAAGGCTGTCCTCCCTTCAATGAGACTGCCCTATAGACTCCTAAACCTGGAAGGAGAATCAATTAATGGGATGGCCCCACTACAGGAAATGGTCACCAATAACTGTAAAAGGCAATTATAATATAGTTTGTAATTGATCTTGTGTGCTCAACTTGTACTGTTTGTTCACTACCTCTCTTATTGCTGTCCTGTAATGTAGTTTTCATTCCTAAAGTTTCCGGCCCTTGTTTCTATCTATGGATTGGCTGCCGGCATTGCTGCGTCATTATGATCTTGGTGAATACGCATTTCTCGTGCATGCGCAGTATGTCCCAGCCCTGGTCCCTATACTCTAATGCACTGTAGGCCATAAAATTTATTCTGGGCCTGCGCGATAAACACAAATTAGTTTTACACATCTGAAACCAGCTCCTGCTTGTTTTGTAAGTACATGCTCTGTCTGCCACTCCTATAAGCCTTTCCCTGCACTGTTTTACAGCAAAAACAAATGATATATAATACTACTAACTGCATATAGACAGAGTGAGATTGGGAGTGGAGGACTTGCATTTTGACAGATGGAGAACGGGAGGGAAGGACTGGCATGCTGACAGAGGGTGAATGGGAGAGGAGGACTAGCATGTTGACAGAAGGTGAATGGGAGAGGAGGACTGGCATGTTGACAGAGGGAGAATGGGAGCAGAGGATTGGCATGTTGACAGAGGGAGAATGGGAGCAGAGGACTGGCATGTTGACAGCAGGAGAATGGGAGTGGAGGATTGGCTTGTTGCTACACAATCCGAGGCTGCATAGGCAGGTAACCATGCCAGCTTTGGGAGCGAGCACTGCAAGCAGAGGAACGTGATGATGTCATTGGTTAGCCCGAGTTTCGTTCCACCCAGCGAGGAGAGGAAGAAGATGCCACTTTTTTGAAAATCTCAGGCAAATTAAAGCACTAAAAGGTACGTGGTGGGACCACCCCTTTAAGTACACATCACAGCTTCACCCACAAAACTATATATCAATCTTTTTAGCTACTCGTGCTCTAGAGGATAGTGCCTGCAGATTAGACAGAATTTTCAAGGTGACCAGTTCCCCTCCAAGAAATATCCCTTTCTCAAGTCATGTATTATTGATTAATTGCTTTAGATGGAATTGAATTGTATATCGAGTGTTGTAGCATCTTGAAGGTCTATGGCCAGCCTTATCTTTTAACACCATGACTTTTTTGGTTCAAAATTCTGTGCTCATTAACTTTATAATATATACAGTTGAAACCAGAAGTTTACATACAGTATATAAAAAGACACATATGCATATTTTCTCACTATCTTACATGAAATCAGAATAAACCTTACCCATTTTATGTCAATTAGGAACCAAAATTATTTATGTTTGCCAAATGCCAGAATAATGAGAGAGAATTTTTGAGTCATTTTTATTACTTTATTACTTACTTTGCAAAGTCAAAAGTTTACAAAATTTTATTGTTTTGATAGCATTGCCTTTAAACCGCTTGGATCAAAATTTTGGATATCTTTCCACAATTCTAAAAAATAGTTTGTGTAGTTTTGGCCATTTCCAAAACAGAACTGGTATAATGACCCATGTTTATGGTCAGCTTGCTTGCCCCTTCCTTTTTCAATTTTTTCCCAAATAAATGTTCATAGGATTGAGTCAGGGCTTTGTGATGGCCACTCCAAAAAACTTTGATTGGTTTCCTAAAGCCCTTTGTAAACCAATTTGGGAGATGCATCAGGGCATTGTCCTTTGAAAGGGCCATTTCCACCAAGCTTTAACTTTTTAGCTGATGTTTGAGATGTTGCTTCGTATTTTAATAATCTTTTTTTCCTCATGATGCCTTATTTTTGTGAAGTGCCCCAGACCCCCCTGAAGAAAACAAACCCCACAAAATGATACTGCCCCCGCGGTTTAAGTTGGGGTGGTGTTTTTAGGTTCCAGCTTTTCCCCTTTTTTTTTAAATGTAAAAGATGATATTATGGCCCAAAAAGTTCAATTTTGTTTTTTCAGACCAAGAACATGCATCCAAAAAAAGTAGGGCTTTGTCCTGTGTGCATTTGCAGACATTTTTCTGGTTTTTTTTGTTTTTTTGGAGTAATGGCTTTTTCCTGGAGAGTGGCTTTTCGCCGGGGTTTATACAGTATCATTTCATGTGGATAAAGTATAATCTTACCAGCTTCTGCCAGTATCTTCACAAGATCTTTTGCTTTTGTCCTTGAGTTGACATGTACATGTTGGACCAAAGCATATTTATTTCTGAGACACAGAACCCATCTCCTTTCTGAGTGGTATGATGGCTTGACATTCCCAGCTTGGTTGTACTTGCGTATAATTGTTTCTACAGATGAACGAGGCACCTTCAGGTATCTGGAAGTTGCACCGAGGATGATCCAGACTTATGCAAACCCATAGTTCTCTTCCTGATATTGTGGCTGATTTCTTTAGACTTTCCCATGATGTTACACACAGAAGCAGTGTATTTTTTGGTGTGCTATAAATACACTCCACAGGTGTGTTCTCTAATTAACTCAGATGTTGCCATATAAAACCTATCAGAAGCTTCCAACATGATATCATCATATGGTCTTTTCCAATTGTTTAAAGGCATATTTAATCCTTTGTGTATGTAACTTTTGACTTTCGAAAACAAGTATTAAATGCCTTAAAAAATGTTCCTTCTCAATATTCTGGCATTTGGCAAATATAAATAATTTTGGTAATCCTAACTGACCTAAAGCGGTTAAGATTTAGTCTGATTTCATGTCAGTGAGAAAAACATGTGAACGTGTCTTTTTATATAGTGTATGTAAACTTCTGGTTTCAACTGTACTTGTTAGAATTGGAGCTCTGTTAAAAATAGCCCATAATTCATTGCTTAGTAATAGACATTATGAAATTTTAAAAACTCTGCAGCTGCCAACAGGGGGAATAGGTGAACATACTACTTATTACGTAATACAAAGTTCATATAGTATCATCAGGCTCCAAAGTTCCCTTGAGTGGTCAAAACAGTCAGCAAGAATTCTGTCATTAAACATAATGGCCCAAATTTATTAATTCATTTCAACCCTGTAACAACATTTGATGCACATTTACCTCATTATGTCAGTAAGAGAGGATGGAGTAGGCTCATGCGCTAAGCTTTTACCATAGGTGGTAAGTTCGGACACTCACTCTGAACCACAGAGATGAAGATATTTGTGTGTGTTAGCTGTATACCACTATCAAAAATCAACCACAGTTACCTGCTGTTTATCAGTGGAATACCGTATTTTTCGGACTATAAGACATACTTTTTTTCCCCCTAAATTGGGGAAATACAGAGGTGCGTCTTATAGTCCGACAATACTATCTCAGGGTGGCAGGAGGCTAAAGAGGAGCGATGCTGCGGAAAGCCAGTGGTGGGATTTAAGGGGTTAAACCCTATTGCAGGCTTCCTGCAGCATCGCGACGCTCCAGTCTCCCGCCACCCTGAGATAGCTCAGTGCGGCAGATCAGTGCAGCAGCATTCAGTACAGCGCTGCTAGTACACAAGGATGGAGCTGGCTCCATCCCTGCTCTTAACATTTTAGACACTGTGGCATCTAACTGAATGAAGAGAGGCAGGGGGCAATCAGTTGTCATGGCAGCAGGAAGCCTCATGCTTCTTCCTGAGCCACACACTTGTAAAAATATGCTAAGTGACAAAACGATATATACAAGATAAAAAACTGGGGAAAGGGACGGGCCCCAAAATTTTGGTCTTTTGCTAACACCTGAACACAGGGAAAAGCTGTATCAGGACTAAAAAATTTATCCCGCTATGAGTTTTGCTTAAAGCCAAAAGGGAATTTGCTAAAAGGTTCTCCTAAACTGGAGATGCAGCCCCAAAGTGTTTTTTTTTTATACGTGTCGGACTGGGGGGTTGGGGCCCACAGGGGAAATGATCTGGGGGGCCCACCCTATGTACTTTAAAAAATATTCCCGGCTTGGACATAATGCGCCATTTTCCCACATAATACAGTGTGAAAACAGAACTGTATTGTGTTTGTACAATGTAGTTACACATTTGTCAGTCTAAAATATAGAACAGGGCTAAGTAGCTCCACCCATATCCCCAACCCACATACAATATTCCCTACCCCATACTTTTCCCCTCCACCACATAAAATATCCCCCTTACCCCATACAATATCCCCCACCACATTTCCCGGTCACGCCCCTCACCCCTTCTAAAATAAACCCAGCAAAAAAGTAAAAGTGTGACCCCTATCACAGGGTCAGGTGTTCCCCCCTCTTAAAATCGGGGAAAATGTGGCTGCCCTATCCCGCCCCAATTTAAAAATTAAAAAACTATAGGGGCCCACATGCGTCAGACACGCTCAAGTAAAACCTAAAACACTCCCTTTTTATGGAGCCCACAGAGGTCAGACCCAGCTAGGTATAACCTACAAAAAACCCCCATTTAGAGACCCCATAGAGGTCGACACAAGTCGGTTATCCTAAACACCCCCATTTTGGCCACATAGAGGTCAGACACCGCTCGGGTTTAAACTAAAAAACACGCATTAGGACCACATAGAGGTCAGAACCAGTGGGTTAAAACCCTACAACACTGTATATAGAGCCCAAATAGAGTCAGAACCGCTAAGGTCCCCATACTTTACAATATAAAAAATAACCCTTGATGTAGGGATCACCAGAGACGTCTGGGGTTTTTTTCTTTTCTCTGAGTCGTTCGTTCCCCTTTTCTTCTGCATTGTTCCACACCGCCATGATGACTTGCCCCAGGCCACAAATCATCCCTGCAGTAATTAAAAAAAAATATCTTAGAATCCTAAATTTTTTCCAATTTCTTTACTTTTTCCCACTTGTAAAAAAATGTCCAGGGGTGGGGGGAGGGTGGAAAAAGGGGGGGGGGGGGGGGGCGGGGGGGGGGGGGTAATTGGGGGGGGGGGGTGGGTATGTGCGGTGGGTGGTAAATAGCCCCCGGTAGATAAACAGGGCCCAGTTATGCAAGTTGATAGGCTACAGTTAGGTTGGTGGACCCCGTTAGTTGGCTGTAGGTAGGTGTTTGGGGGTCCCCAAATTTGTTGGCTGTAGGAGGTGGTTTTCCCCCGTAAGGTAAGCGTAGGTGTTAGGGTCCCCCTTTTAAATAGGCTGCAAGCGTTTGGACCCCTTTAGGTACTAACAGGGTTAGGGGTCTCCTTTAGGTATATAAGACGTTAGGGGTCTCCTTTAGGTAGTATAAGGAGTTTGGGGTCTCCTTTGGTACTATTCAGACAGTTAGGGGTCTCCTTTAGGTAGTTTTACAGGGGGGTTAGGGGCCTCCTTTGGTAGTGGCAGGAAGTCAGGGCCCCCCCTTTAGTATGTGTAGGGAGTCAGGCCCCCTTAGTGTTTAGGTAGCCGGGCCCCCCTTGTAGTCAGGGGCCCCCCGTAGGTGCCAGAACCCCCTTTTAGTCAGGGCCCCTGTGGTAGCCAGAACCCCCTTGTAGTCAGGGCCCCCAGTAGGTAGCAAAACCCCCCTTGTGTCAGGGCCCCCCTTAGGGAGTGGGGCCCCTCATGTAGGGAGTCAGGGCCCCCTGTAGGTAGTCAGGGCCCCCTTAGATTGCAGAGCTCCCCCGTAGGAGCCAGGCCCCCCTTGTAGTCAGGGCCCCCCTGTAGGTACCAGGGCCCCCCTGTGGTGCCAGGGCTCCCCCTTTTTGGTAGCCAGGGCCCCCCCTGTAGGTAGCCCGGGCCCCCCTGAGGTGGCCAGGGCCCCTGTAGGTGCCAGGGCCCCCCCCTTTGCCCGGGCCCTCTTGTAGCCGGGCACCCCCTAGTAGCCCGCCCCCCCCTTTTTGTCAGGGGCCCCCCCCTTTTTAAGAGCCCCCTAGTACGTGTCCCCCCCCCGTAGCGAGCCCCCCCCCGTAGCCCGAGCCCCCCCTTTTTAGCCGTCCCCCCCTAGTAGCCCGTTCCCCCAGTAGCAGGGCCCCCTTTGTGCCAGTGTTCCCCCTAGTAGCCAGAGCCCCCCTTAGCCGGTTCCCCTTAGCCAGCGGTCCCCCAAGTGCCCGGGGCCCCCCTTGCCAGTGTCCCCTTTGTAGCCCGAGCCCCCCCCTTTGCCGTGTCCCCCTATAGCCAGAGCCCCCTTAGCCAGTGTCCCGCCCATAGTAGCAGGGCCCCCCTTGCCAGTGTCCCCCCATAGTAGCCGGGGGCCCCCCCCCAGCCCGTGTCCCCCACAGTAGCCAGGTCCCCCCTTTTTGCCGTGTCCCCCCCCAAAATTTGCCGGGCCCCCCTTAGATCCCGGGGCCCCCTTGCCTGTCCCCCCCATTGTAGCCAGAGCCCCCCTTAGCCGTGTCCCCCCCATAGGAGCCAGGGCCCCCCTTAGCCAGTGTCCCCCCCATACTAGCCAGGGCCGCCCTTACGAACCTGTCCCCCCCATAGTAGCCAGAGCCCCCCCTTTCCAGGTCCCCCCTAGTAGCCAGGGCCCCCTTAGCCTGTCCCCCCCCTAGTGCCAGACCCCCTTTAAACCCGTGTCCCCCCCCCTAGTGCCAGAGCCCCCCCTTAGCCCTTGTCCCCGCCCTAGTAGGGGGCCCCCTTTGCCTTGTCCCCCCCATATTAGCCGGGCCCCCCTTAGCAGTGTCCCCCCATAGAGCCAGGCCCCCTTAGCAGTGTCCCACCATAGTAGCCAGGGCCCCCCTTAGCCAGTGTCCCCCCATAGTAGCCAGGCCCCCCTTAGCCAGTGTCCCCCTTAGACATTAGTCCCCAACTCCCGGGCCGGTCTCTGAGCGCTCGGGACGGGGGTCCCGGGCGTTCAGTGACCGGATGCGCGGACGGGCCCCGGGGAGCGACGGCACTGCCTCCGGGGCCCGCAGCGGCTCGGGGTCCACCGGGGGATTCCCCGGTCCCCCGGCGGCCCAGTCCGAGCCTGCTTGTATATATCGTTTTGTCACTTAGTATATTTTTATAAGTGTGTGGCTCAGGAAGAAGCCTAATGAAGGATACAATTTGTTTCACAACAAAGGGAGTGTATTGCCGTATATATGACTGAAGTCAGGCATTGAAGGAGCCTGGATTGCACTCTATATACATGCGGTTCTTTAACTGTTGGGAAAATAAGGAGTCCTAAATTTTGCATTGCTGTGGGCTTCTGCAGCTGCCATGTATGTACACCTATTACATCCTGCCTAAGGCGGGGTGTAATAGGTAATGAATGAAAGCCCTATGTACAGCAGTACAATAGCACTGCTGTATATAGGAGAAGGAAGTGTGCCTCTTAATGGTCAAGTACCCTAGGGGGACTGTCACGATGGTCGGTAGTGGATCCGCTGGACCAGTGCAAGTGATGGCGTAAGCCACACCAGGGAGCGGAGTCTAAGTAGAACCCGGTTTTCACCAGAGCCCGCCGTAAAATGGGATGGACTTGCTGCGGCGGGAATCTACCAGATCGCTTTCACTGGCGTGACTTGCTTGCGGCGGCGGCCAAGGTGTAGCGAGGTACAAAATTGTCAGACGAGGAGTAGTCGGGGACAGGCAATAAGGTCAGGGCAGGCGGCAAAGGTTCGTAGTCGAGAGGCGTAGGCAAGGAGGTACGGTACACGGTAAAGACGGAGACACCAAGAACGCTTTTTCAGTAGGCTAGAGGGCACTAAAGATTCAGCATGGACGTTCCGGAAGTGAAAACCTTATATAGGGTCAGCATCCGGCCAACAACCAATTGTGGGCACGCTGGGCCTTTAAATCAGAGGAAGCCGGCGCACGTGCCCTAAGGAGCGGAGACGCACGCCGAGTACGGCAGGGACGCCGCACTGAAGCAGGAGCGCGGGCTGGTAAGTCTGCCTGCACAGGGGAACGAGTGCGCCCGCGGCCAGACACTCAGACCGCAGCGCCGCTCCTCCCCGGAGGTGGGGAGGAGGCTGAAGTCCTGGTGAGCCTGCTGCCCGGCCGGGGGGCTGCGGGAACACCGGTGTCAGGGAATAAGTATTAGATTAAAAAAAAAAAAGGTTAAAAAAAATAAATCTTAAAAGTTGAAATCGCCCCCCTTTTGCCATTTAACAAATTAAAAAATTAAAAAGTTACACCGAATCTGTATGATTGCATCCATAAATGTCCACTCTATTAAAATATAACATCATTTATCCCATACGCTGAACACCGTAGTAGAAAATAATTCCAAACGCCAAAATTGTGTGTTTTTTGGTCATTTCATATCTCCAAAAGATTGGAATAAAAAGTGATCAAAAAGTCACCTGTCCCCCAAAATGTTACCAATAAAAACTACACTTCAGCAAACACATTTTTACTTAATTTTTTTCCCCTCCTATAACTATGTGTGTCTTATAGTCTGTTGTGTCTTACAGTCCGAAAAATAAGGTAATTCACTGCTGTGTACCGCTACCAAAATCTACAAAAATGTATTGCTCCATATTGCTAAAAAAAATCTGCGTGAGTCTTCTGAACTTGCAATTTTATGCAAAAAGCACATACAGCAGACTGGAGCCTGTACTAATGGACCTACTTTTATACTGATAAAGGGATTTATCTTAGTAATACACTAATATATCACTTAAAAACACAAAGGCCATAACTACAGGTCAATGCCTGGACAAAAAAATATTCCCATTAGGAGACAATGTAAGCCCCAGTGCTACATTGGAGAAATTTAACAGGTGCAGATAACTAAAGAACAGCTGCTCACACCACCCATCCAGTAGAGAGGCAATTGTCCAGAAAAAAAACTGCACATTAGATAAGTACCAGTTCACACCAATACGCAGAAAAGCCATAATATAATACACACACATACTATCACACCTACTATCCATTACAGGGGTGATTACCATTATTACAATTGCATATAGATAAAGCTTACAGAGGATGCCAATCATACGGTTACATGTGGTGCACCATGCTGGCTTAAAACCAATTGATAACACCCTTACTATTCGATTGGGCAGACTGCCCAGCATATTCCAAGCGTTCAACACAAAATGCTAACACCCCCTGCTCCCCAGTGTTAAAGGGCAAAACTATTTACTGGAAAAATATCAAATATGAGGTATTAGTTGATATTCTGACCAAAGCACACAAGCTCACAAACCACGTGAAGGACCCTCTTTGTCTAGTGAGTCCCTGCACTAGTCTTACTGGCAATTTACAAAAAAAAGAATATTTACTTAAAAACGCAAACACAAGGTCATACTTATAAAATGATTTATCTCACTGATATAATTAATTATATTACTTATTTGATAATGAATAAGTGAGTTTCAGGAAGCACCAAAATAACCTCATGTGTGCATTGCACACTAATACACTCTACACAGCCAAACAAATTGAATTCTGACAGGAACAGAGGGAACCAGCCTCTAGTATGGCTGCTTTACTCACCCACAGTGAATGGATGCAAGGTATGTAAATCAAATAACAAAGAAGATACAGATACAGGAACAGGCTATGGTTGGTTAAAAGCAGATGTTCCCTTTTTGAAATAGTACAGAAAAGTTATTAAGATCTCTGGTCTCGCTATTTGGAGTGTCATTAGCCCTTTTACCCCTGAAGATGCCACAACTTCAGGGGTAGGTGATGGAATGCATAAACTGTAAGATTTTAGTACAATTAGACTCTGTATTCAACAGACCTGGATTATCGTATTGGGGCAATCTGTAGGTCCTCTCTCTTGGCAACAATAGCATTCTAACTCTGATATAGGTTATCATACAAGTTTCTATATATTCAGAGACATTAGTAAATAGGAAATCGTCAAATCCAAGCAACTACTACTTTGTTCGAAACATTCCAGCTGGATTTTCTCTGTTCAGTCATGTGAAACTTTTTGCAAATGATCTTAATATTGCTTCTTTTGTATAACAATCTTAATTTTAAGAAGTTTATTTGAATAAAGCTGGATTTGTTTAAAGAAAATGCACACAAAAAAGTTATATTAGGCAGTAGTTGGCAAAAAATGTCATTATGTCTTGCCTAAATCGAACCCTAGCTCAAACCACACCTTATGGCTGAGGACGATTTTTCTATAAATTGAAAAAAATTCTGTTCAGGCTGACCCAAATCAAATCACTAATATTCAGATTGAATTTAACGATGTCCCAAATTTGAATCACAACATTAATCATGGCTGTGCCGCTCTTGAGGGTATGACATGAACACCAAGGGTGGCATGTGTGAATTTTGCCGTTTAACCCTTTAAGGTCTAAGCCTGTTTTGGAGTTAAGGACCAAGCTCTTTTTTTCAAATCTGACATGTGCTACTCTATCTGTGAATAACTTTTCAACACTTTTACCTATTCATGTGATTCAGAGATTGTTTTCTCGTGACACATTGTGCTTTAATTTAGCAATTAATTTTGGTCGATAAAATCCTTGTTTAGGTGTGAAAAACATCGAAATTTTGTGAAAATTTGGAAAAATTTGCCATTTTCAAAGTTTAAAAATTTCTGTGTGCAAGACACATAGTCACACCGAACAAAATAGTAAATAATGAACATCTACCATATGTCTACTTTGTGTTGGCATGATGTTTTTAAACATCCTATTATTTTTTAAGACATTTGGGGGCTTTAAAATGTAGTAGCAAATTTTAAAATTTTCAAGAAAATTTGCAGAACAGATTTTTTTTGGAACCAGGCCACTTCTGATGTCGTTTTGAGGGGCTTGTATGTTAGAAACCCCCATAAATTACTCCATTTCAGAAACTACACCCCTTAACATAGTCAAAACATCATTTAGGAAGTTTATTAACCCTTGAGGTATTTCGCAGAAATTAATGAAAAGTGAAAGTGAAATTTCAAAATTTTAACTTTTTTGCAGATTTCCGATTTTTGTTCATTATTCATTGGAACCCCGTAGATTTAACCAAGAAACTGCGACTCAATAATGATTCTTCTTATTATGCAGTTTTTAGAAATATCCCACTTGTGGCCCATATGCGCTTTTTGACTCTTCCACAGGCCTCAGAATTGAAGGAGCACCTTCTTGTTTTAGAATATTTTTCAGGCTTTATTAGGGTAGTGATGGGCAGTGACAGATGTGGGAACAGAAATTACAAACTGTCTTTTTAACTGATCAGACAGCTATAACAATATGAGTGAGGGGAACAGGGACTTGGCAATGAAGGGGTTCATTTTTTTGTGTGTTTTTCACTGTATGAGCCAGTGATGATCACTGGCAGAAAATTGCTGGAACTTGAAAGTGGCAAACTGTCTGATGAGACAGCTGCCACAAATAGATCACAGGGGCAGTGAAGTGATTAGGCAGTGGAGGGGTTAATAAAGTATTTCAGGCTGTGACAGCTCAGATCACAGAACAGGGCACTAGGACCCAGCACAGTAATCCGATCTCCTCACTCTCTCACATAGTACAGAGCCCCAGGACATGGATCAACTGTAATGGGTGAGTCAGCAGACTGACTGACCAATCCCAGCGATCTGCAATGATTGATCACCTGCTTGTGTAGATGTGCTAATTAGCTGTCAGAAACAGCAATTAGCATAGAGCTTTCATCTTATCTCTGCACAGGGAGACAGAAAGCTTTCATGACTTTCCTGGAATGTCAGGGTGCATTAACAGGCAGTGAACCATAACATTCAGGAACATCAGGGTGCCTTAAAGGGTTAAACGCCAAATTTCATGCGCATAGTATTAGTATAGAATATGCCTGATTTATGAACCTGCTCTACTGTGGGTCATAAATCAGGCGCATTGTGGCATTAAAACAGCACTTTGAAAGTGGTTTACCTGTTCCAGCAGTAATGCGCCTAGATAAATCTATAGCTTCATACGGTTCTAGTGCGCCATTACGCCATTGCGCCAGTAAGCCCCCCCAAAATCAGGCGCATTACAAAGTCCCACGGGCGCTCTGTAATGTGCCTGATACGGGAATATGGGGCGCATTACATTAATGCGAACAGGGCTGCGCCTGATGCCAGGCTGAAAATACGCCATACTTCTGGCACAGCCCCATTCATACATGCTGCCCCAAGCATTAATCAATAGATTAAAATGAGTAAACATTTAAAGAGAACCTGTCACACAGATTATGCCCCCCTTGCTGAGGTCAGAACAAGCTAGTGTCAGACATGCTGTTTCCAGCGCTGTGTCCCTTATTCTGTAAGATGCTGTAGTTTTCGTGTATTTAATGCTCAAATCTGCAGTTTTCAGCCAGAAGAGTCATTCAAAGAGTCATTCAAAGAGTCAGTTTTTTTTCAAACCCCGCCCATCTGAGGCTAGCCCTGCCCACCTCAACTGATAAACCTATTACTTTGAATAGGTAGAAACATGTGAATAACTGTCAGTGGGTGGGGCTAGCCTTTGGTGGGCAGGGCTAACACCTGCTCCTGAATAATATTTGAGGGGTAAATGCTCTATAACTGCGGCATCTTACAGAATAAGAGACACAGCGCTGGAAACAGCATGTCTGACACTAGCTTCTGCTGCCCTCAGCATGGGGTGAATAACCTATGTGACTGGTTCCATTTAACTTTATTCTAAGGATTTTAGTTTTGCTCTCATGGACACATATATTCATAATGCCATTACTTTTTCTTGCCTTGTATTTTTTGGGTTATGAAAACGAATTAAAAAAGAAATAATGTCATTGTAAATATTATTTAATCAGAGATAGATGTTTGGACAAGTAAACAGACCAATGTCTAGACATACTCTTCTTTCTCCACACAGAAATGTAAAGTGTGGTGATGAAGATGGAGTCGACTGAGGTAAAGACAATCAGTAAAGTGAGCAATTTTAAAATGAGAAAGAATAGGAATTGTTCTGTCCAAATGTTCTCTTTCTCTTTAAACTCCTGCAACAAATCTGTGTGAACAGTAGGTAATGCTGTTGGGAAACCTCTAGAAAAATAAACTTTTTCTTGTGTGACTTTACCTCTGAATGGAGGATTACCAAAACCTAAGCAAGAACTGCATCTAATATTGATTTTTCTAAAAATAGACATTATAAGACATTATAGACATTTATGGAACATACTGTAAATCTTTACTTGATTTATACCTTAGTTTGTTGCTTTAATGCCGTGTTCACACGGCTTATTCCCGACGGATTTGTGAGCCGTATTGAGCTCACAATCCGCCGTGTATAAGGGGCAGGACGGGGGCGGGGCCGGAGCGCGGCGGGGGAACCGCTCGCCGGCCCCATAGACTTGCATTATCCACGGCGTGTATTGCGCCTGGGTAATGTGCATGTCACTTTCTCCCCGCCCGGCGGATTCGCCGAGCGGGTAGGAGCGACAGAATCCACTTTCTCTATGAGAGCAGTGGATTACCGTAATGACAGGGACGGATTGGCGCCGTACTGAAGCGCAAATCCGGCGCGGAGTATGGCGCCAATCCGTGCCCAAATAAGCCGTGTGAACGAGGCCTAAGGGGTTTTCTCGCCAAATTTATTAAACATGTAGGCAAAGGTAAATAAAGAATGTTACTTAATACATTGCTGTTTCGATTTTGTTTAATTTTAGAGTTTAGTGCAATTCTTATCTCAGCTTGCTTATAGACATTATAAGACATTATAGACATTTATGGAACATAAATCTTTACTTGATTTATACCTTAGCTTATTGCTTTTAAGGGGTATTCTCGCCACATTTATTAAACATGTAGGCAAAGGTAAATAAAGAATGTTACTTAATACATTGCTGTTTCGATTTTGTTTAATTTCAGAGTTAGTGCAATTCTTCTCTCCAGCTTGTTTATACAAGTCTACCTTGGCTGCTAACCACCTTTCTTTGCTCCAGCAGCCCTGGCAAGAATGGTGAGTTCACTCCTTGTATCCTATCAGCAGCACAGGAGCTTATCTTTCTTACTGTCAAACTTTAACCCTTCAGAGTTCTATAGCATTGTGCACTGCTAGAAACCTAGCAGCTCTAATGTCTCTAACAGGCTCAGCTAGGACTAGCAGAGCTGATATGGCAATCACTGCTGTAGAACCTCCCACATAATAACCAGGCAGTGGGAGCCTTAAAGGGGTTGTCTCGCTACAAGGATTGCTTTTTATGTTAAAGATCTTGCAAAAACAAGGCACTTTGCAATATGTGTCCATTAACTGTGTCCTACCTATTCCTGGATATAGCTACAGCTATAGACCTGCTTAGTTTCTCATGATAGGCTGCCAGCACTGGTCGTTATAGCTACAGACCTGACTTCTACTGCAGTCTAGTAGAAGCCAGTAAACACACCCCTAAATTCAAAATGAAACCAAGAAAACAGGACTGAGGTGAGATGAATCAATGTAGTGAGACAACCCCTTTAAGTCTCTTTGAAACAGCCTGATATGAAATCTCCTTTAATCTTTACAGATACGTTTAGGTTTTCTTGAATTTTCCATTTTGGTGAGAAAAGAGTTTATGGTCTTATCAGAAACTAGGATCAGAGATGAAGAGGTTTTTTGATATGGGGAAATGTATCAGTCTTTTGGGATTCATTTTGTCACGTAAGGTAATGTTGTCAGCTAACTCTTTTAACAATAGTAAGATAATCAAAGAACTATCCCGTCAATATAACCAACTTGCTCACAGCAGTGAGAGCGATATTGATCCTTGCCATATCTCTTTTCTGTTCTGCTTTACAAAGCATTAACATCAAAAGCTCTGCAATGTCTTTGTTGTTGTATTGTATCTGTTTCAACATGTTTAGGACTATACAGTTATCCAAGTACAAACAGAAGGGTTAGGCCAGTGCCGGGTGCAATAAACATTTCAATGTCCAGAACTATTATATGATCATACAGGAGCAAATCTTCTCCATTAACAATGGTAGAGTGCAAAAAGATAGTTTGTGTGACATCCAGGAAATGTTAGAATTTATCATGATTAACATTCTGCCATCATCTTTTGTGGTGCAGCATAATACAGAGCAGAGCATAAATTAATAATTTGTTTTAGTTGTATCAGCATTTAGACTTTGTTTAGACTCTAAGGACGACATGTATGAATGGGGCTGCACCAGAAGTCTGGCATCTTTTCAGCCCGACATCCAGCGCAGCCCCGTTTGCTATTATTTTAATTCACCCACATGGTAATATCAGGTGCATTACAGAGCACCCACACCACTTTGTAATGCACCTGATTTTGGGGGGCGTGCGGGAGTCGGGGCGCACTAGAACCGTATGAAGCTATAGATTTATAGCTTCAGTACGGCAATTCCAGGCGCATTACTGCTGGAACAGGTAAACCACTTTCAAAGTGGTTTACCTGAGCCAGAATTGTCGTTTCGCAGTAAAGCCGGTTCATAATTTCTGGCGCATTCTGCACTATTATTATGCGCAGAAAAATTGGCATCTAAGCACCATAAATCATACATGTTGCCATAAATGAAGTGAATGCTGATACGTTCAGCCATTGCTCCATTCAGATACCTCACTGTAGCTGTAGAAAATAGGGGACTACCATCGTAAATGTATTTTAAACATGGTCTCTTTACAGTTTATGCATTGAGACAGGGAGGATGAAATATTTTGTGCTTTGATCCATTGTTCCTTAGAAAAGTGTAAGGAAAGTTCTTTTTCCCATTTTATCATAGTGTGAGATTTAGGGCGACATGTATGAATCTTGCCGGGTCGGAGCGCACCTTTCCGCCAGTTTCCCGGTGGAATCTGCGCCTGATTTATGTCGGGGCCGGGGCGCGCTCATACATAGCATGTAAAGTCCGCCGCGCCTCGCCAGTGTTTTAGGCGCAGTGCGGGTCCGAGGCGCAGTGCGGGGCTGCGCCTATGATTCGGCGCCGGAGGTAGTGCGGTCATACATGCGGGGAAAAGTCCGCCGCACCTGGCCAGTGTGTGGGGCGCAGTGCGGGGACTGAGGCGCAGTGCGGCGCTGAGCTTAAGATTCGCCGTCCGAGGAGGTGCACTCGTACATGCGGGCAAAAGTTCCCTGCGCCTCGCCAGTGTGTGTGGGGCACAGTGCGGGGACATGCGCACAGTGCGGAACTTAGGCGCCGTGCGGGACTGCGCCGAAAAACAGTTCCGATGCGAGACAGGCTGGAACAGCGAGAAATCATTCCACATGTCGGTGCGGAGTATGAATCAAAAATCGCCTTTATAAAGGCGTTCCACATTCTCAGAGAAGAGCTGAAACCTAAAAAATAAAAAATTACATAAAACAAAATCACTTTCCAATATCTAATTCAAGAATTAGGATATTGGAAATTGCGGGAGATACAGTTATTCAAATTCAGAAAGCTATTCTCATTGGTCGGCATAAACTGGCCAATCAGAATAGGAGCAACAGTGAACCATTAAAAACCTATGGGGAAGTTTAGACCAATCAGAATCCACGGCGGGATAGTTCAAAATACAGTAAAAATGCTGAAAAAAGCTGATTGGTTGAGCTAGCGGGGACTTGGCTAGCTCAGCCAATCAGAATAGGAGCGACAGAGACACATTAAAACCTATGGAGAATTATTGACCAATCAGAATAGGAGCGACAAAGACCCATTCTAGTCTATGGAGAAGTTTAGATCAATCAGAATCCAAGGCGGGACAGTTCAAAATACGGTAAAAATGCTGAAAAGAGCTGATTGGCTGAGCTACCGGGGGCTCGGCTAGCTCAGCCAATCAGAATAGGAGCGACAGAGACCCATTAAAACCTATGGAGAATTATTGACCAATCAGAATAGGAGCGACAAAGACCCATTCTAGTCTATGGAGAAGTTTTAAGACCAATCAGAATCCACGGGGGATAATCAAAATACAGTAAAAAGACAGAAAAGAGCTGATTGGCTGAGCTAGTGGGGGCTTGGCTATCCCAGCCAATCAGAGCGCGAGCTACTTCTCCCATTGTAGTCTATGGGGAGATGGGCGCTCTGAAATCTCGGCGCTCAGCGCCGTGCGGTATGAAGTATTAATAAAAAAATTATTTTTATTAAATGTAAAACATTATCAGATAAAGAGCAGAAACCCGTCTTTACAAATAAAGCAGTTAAAAAACCCGAACAACGCGTTTGTCGCCGAGGCCGGCGTACATAGGGAATTGCAATAGAGAGAATTGCCGGGAAATACAGTAATTCAAATTGTTTAAGCTATTCTCATTGGTCGGCATAAAACCAGCCAATCAGAATAGGAGCGACAATGTCCCATTATAACCTATGGAGGAGAGAATTGACCAATCAGAATAGGAGTGACAATCTCCCATTATATCCTATGGAGAAAAATTGACCAATCATATTCAAAGGCGGGACAGTTCAAAATACAGTAAAAATGTAGAGTTCTATGGGGAAAAGAAATTCTGAGCGCGCTCTGTGATTGGCTAAGTTAAAAGATGCGCCGTTATTTGGACCAATGGGAGAGCGAGCGACGCTCTATGGGTTTTCTAATGCAATCAGAAATCAAACTGTACATGGACGAAATCAAATTATAACACTACAGAAGTTGTCCCGATGTGTATATAAAACGAATAATAATATGGGGGTAACGAAAAAAAAATATTAAATCAATAAAATCATGTTTATTTCTTTATTTTCGTTAGCCAAGGATCAATAGTATGGGTGCAACGAAAATAAAGAAATAAACATGATTTTATTGATTTAATATTTTTTTTTCGTTACCCCCGTATTCATTCATTGTATATACAAATCGGGTCAACTGCTGTAGTCTTATGATTTGATTTCGGCCCTGTACAGTTTTATTTCAGATTGCATTAGAAAACCCATAGGAGCGTCGTTCGCTCTCCCATTGGTCCAAATAACGGCGCCTCTTTCAGCTTAGCCAATCACAGAGCGCGTCAGGAATTTCTTTTCCCCATAGAAACTCTATGAGAAAGTAGCTCGCGCTCTGATTGGCTAAGCTGGACGAGCCCCCGCCGCTTCAACCAATCAGCTAGTTTCTGCATTTTTACTGTATTTTGAACTGTCCCGCCTTTGAATATGATTGGTCAATTTTTCTCCATAGGACATAATGGGACATTGTCGTTCCTATTCTGATTGGTCAATTCTCCTCCATAGGTTATAATGGGACATTGTCGCTCCTATTCTGATTGGCTGGTTTATGCCGACCAATGAGAATAGCTTAAACAATTTGAATTACTGTATTTCCCGGCAATTCTCTCTATTGCTAATTCCTATGTAGCGGCGGTCTCGACGACAAACGCGTTGTTTGGGTTTTTAACTGCTTTATTTGTAAAGAAGGGTTCTGCTCTTTATCTGATAATGTTTTACATTTAATAAAAATTTTTTTTTTTATTAATACTTCATGCCGCACGGCGCTGAGCGCCGTGATTTCAGAGCGCCCATCTCTCCATAGACTATAATCGGAGAAGTAGATCGCGCTCTGATTGGCTGGGATAGCCAAGCCCCCGCTAACTCAGCCAATCAGCTCTTTTCTGTCTTTTTACTGTATTTTGAATTATCCCGCAGTGGATTCTGATTGGTCTTAACTTCTCCATAGACTAGAATGGGTCTTTGTCGCTCCTATTCTGATTGGTCAATAATTCTCCATAGGTTTTAATGGGTCTCTGTCGCTCCTATTCTGATTGGCTGAGCTAGCCAAGTCCCGCTAGCTTAAACCAATCAGCTCTTTTCAGCATTTTTTACTGTATTTTGAATTGTCCCGCCGTGGATTCTGATTGGTCTAAACTTCTCCATAGGATATTATGGGTCTTTGTCGCTCCTATTCTGATTGGTCAATAATTCTCCATAGGTTTTAATGGGTCTCTGTCGCTCCTATTCTGATTGGCCGAGCTAGCCAAGCCCCCGCTAGCTCAGTCAATTAGCTTTTTTCACCATTTTTACTGTATTTTGAACTGTCCCGCCGTGGATTCTGATTGGTCAATCCTTCCCCATAGGTTTTAATGGTTTACTGTCGCTCCTATTCTGATTGGCCGGTTTATGCCGGACAATGAGAATAGCTTTCAGAATTTGAATTACTGTATTTCTGGCAATTTACAATATCATAATTCTTGATATTGCGCCGTTCTAGAGTTTAGGAAAGTGATTTTTTTTTTAAATTATGTTTATTTTTTACGTTCAGCTCTTTTCTGACAATGTTCTCCGCCTTTATAAAGGCGATATTTTCAGAATCATACTCCTGCTGCACGGAGCGGAGCGCCGAGATTTCTGTAGCGATCTTCTTTATGTTTCCTCGCATGTTCCGATCCTGCTTCACTTCGCCTCTGCCGGAGGATTTAGACCAAAATAAACCAGGTCTGCCTGTCGGAGCTGCCGAGCGCTGCACTGCGCCTCGCTTTGCCGACTCGCCATCGTACATGCCTCGGAGTTTTCGAGCGCGCCGCGTCCCGCCCGGAACACCTACCCCGCGCCCACACCGCGCCCACTGCCCGCCCCTTCATGCGGGGCACAGCTGAAAGTGGTGAACACTGCGCCTAACACTGATTCCCCGCGTCCGACAGCGGGATTCGGGCTGGGAGGCGCAGGTTACGCCAAAAAACAGGCGGAAAGCCCGATCATACATGTCGCCCTTAGAGTCCAGGTCTTTGGTCAGTAATGCTTGATATATCAAAGAAAGGCCTTTTTCAAAGCCTTTTTTCTTCGCAAGATAATTTTGAAAATCGGAATAGCTGGGTGGGGGGTTCGGCCAGTATATAATTGTTAACTGCTCAAATCTTTAATAAAGTTATGTTTAAAGAAAATAGGGGACTAGGGTTTCCCATTCTATACATGATGGAGAGACCTCCCACCAGTCTAACATCTATTACTAATAAAGTAGATAGGTAATACCCTACAAATTTCATGCAGCACCTGCTTACCATCAGAACCTCAAAGGGGATCTAGTTGTTCTTTTTCAGACTTCTTTGTCTGGTAACAATGCTTATGTGTTTTATGAGCCTTTACATGTCATTACCAAGGAATCAGACAGATGGTTTATGTTATAAATTTTCTAACTGTTTTTTTACAAAATCATCTTCATGTAAAATGTAATCTCTTAATTTCATAATTAATGGAATATTTCAGGTGTTATTGACAAGTCACAGTTCATAAAGCTGTCACATATTGAGCTATGCCTTTTTATGACATGCAGCATTATTTTTTGGAACTTTTTACAGAATAATCTTTTTTTATATTTTCAGGGATATTAAAGGAGTATTGTCATTTTATAAACTCTACTCTGAGGTCAGTGGGTAGATGGCTGGGATTGTGTAGTTCTACTTGTCCTTTTCTGTGGTAGTTCCGAATATAGCCGAGTGTGTTCAGGTATATTTGGAATTTTCACAGATGGATGAATGGGGAGGGATTGGGAGCTGTACATGCACAAACATCTCCTGTTTCTTTGAGGCCGGCTTGTAGCTATTCATAAGCTGGCCTCAGAGAGGATTTTAAACCCCTTTAAATCTCAATGGAGGGAGGTTAAGAAATGAAGTACAAGTACTGTGTGCTAAATAAGCAATGCATGAGTACTATAATGTGCAGGATCTCATACACCTGTCCAGTATAATACATTAATTCACATTAAAATATGACTTTTTTGCTAATAAATAAAAAGATAAGTGAACAATATCTTATTGAATAGTATTTCATATTTAATAAGCCTTTTCATAACATTAAATCTACATTGAAATGGATCACTGTATGCTGTTAAGTTTGTTTGTGTAATTAATCTATATTCACTTTGCATCCACTGTCTCTGACACCACATTCATTACTAGCCAGTATATTGTGGTATTCTTTGCATGTAAAGTGGCAGAGCGCCGAGTAGTGCATGCTACCTCATAGGCTTATGTCCTCAGCATTAACCTTGCACGACCTTAATAATACTAAAAATACAAAGACAATGTAACTTGTACACATTATAAATAAAACATTTACTAAAGATAGATAATGATGGTCATATACTAAATGTAAAGTCTTTGGCAAAACCCTTATCTTCTGTATAGTATGCATTCTTTCCCTAAGAAGGACACTAAGCCCTAGCCAGCTATGCTAAATCTTTTTCAATTAATATACATTCTATCTTCTGGGAACAGTTCTCTTCTTTTTTTTAAATCATAAATAGCTTAACAACAAAAACAATATATCATCAGATTTCGCACATCATAATAATCAGACATATAATAGTTAGAAAAGTCTTGCACGGCACTGCATTCTTGGATACCTGCCAATCCAGTCTCCATACTGTAGATCTAGCTTGTAAAAGCATGTGGTCACATGTGGCTTGGCTGAAATAGCGTTATTTATTTAGCTTCTGTGTAGTGTCCTAAAATGAAGTTCAAAGCAAACATTACCACAGGCTCATAGCTGCCAGGTTACTTCATATTACAGATGAACGGTACATCTTAAACCTCATTAGGCTGAAGCATCTCATGAATTAATCTATCATAAAGGAAAGCATGATTTTTAAAATAGGATAGCACGCTAAGTGCATATCTCTCACATCATTGATTGCAAAGGTCCATTCTTATAAGGGAACATAACCTCTTTCTCCTAAGAAACTTTAAATGACCACTCCAGTTTTTCTCCCCTTAGTTCATTAGGAATTGCTTTTAGGTACACTTAATCACCAGTAATTTTCCGTACCTGCAGCTGAATACAGGATTAATGGTTGATGCAACAGTCTCTGTTAGGTCACATGACTGTCATGGATCGTGCTGCCACCCCCCCCCCTTCCCGCACTCCTACACTCCGCCCAGCCGAATAATCTCCCAACCGCAATCCTGCCGCGAGCTGCTGTAATTGGATAATTGCCAGTCGCTGACCCTATTTCTTCTAGACTCTTCCTACACTTTCTGCCAGGATATTGGTGTTCTATAGTGCGTTTCAGAGATTGTTGGAGAGAGTTCTTGCCTATCTGTGTACTAGTTATTCCTACTATAGCTTCCTGACCACGTTGCCTGCTGCCTGCCCTAACCTTATCGCCTGTCCTCCACTACGCCTCTGTCTTACGATTCTGTACCACGCTGCACCCCGGCTGCCATCGCAAGCAAGTCACGTCAGGGGTAGAGACCTAGAACTTCCCCGCCACAGCAAGTCCAACCCGCTTCCTGCCGTGGCTTATACCAGTGAATCCACTTACGTCCGTGACAGTATATATATTCTGGCCATGGATTCTGCCAGGGTGCCTCTATCCGACACCCGGGATGTTATGACTGCAGTGGCCCAACAGAGTAAATTCATCGATCAACTCATTGTCATGATGCAGAACCTTGCTGCCCACCTGCCTGTGACCACAGCTGCACCTTCGTCTGCTGTCACTCCGCCTGCTGTAATTCCTGCTCCATCTGCGGGGCTCACTTTGCATCTTTTCCTTCCATCAAGGTATGATCGCAATCCAAAGATGTGTAGAGGATTCCTCAGCCAGTGCTCCATCCATATGGAAATGATGGCCCACCAATTTCCTACGGAGCATGCCAAGGTGGCTTTTGTAGTCAGCCTTCTGTCTGGTGAAGCCTTGGCCTGGGCTACCCCCCGTTGGGACCAAGGGGACCCCGTGACAGCGAACATTCAGGCATTTTTGCAATCGTTCCGTAACTTCTCTAAAGAGCCAGGGGGACTCTTCGGTGGGTCAGTATGTTGTTCAATTATGAACATTATCTTCAGAGCTAGAATGGAACAACGAGGCCCTTGTAGCTACCTTCTATCAAGGCCTCGCCGGGAGAGTTAAGGACGAGTTGGCCGGTTGAGACCTTCCGTCTTCGCTGGATGATCTTATCCGCTTGGCTACCCGAATTGATATATGGTTCTTGAAGAGACAGCAAGAACTACGCTTGCAATGTGAGTCTTCCCTCCCAAACCGCTTTCCACGTCTCGCTCCGGTGTTCCATCGGTCTCCACTTACTCCATCAACGGTTCCGGAGGACGAACCAATACAAGTGGTCAGAGCCCACCTGACTGAGGAAGAGCCGCCACTGCTTCTATTGCAGCAGTGCTAAACATTTCATCTGGGATTGCCCACTATGGCCGAGAAACACTTGCACCTATGCTTCATTTGCGAGGCTTCCCTAGGTGTGCATATTACCTCTCCACGCCTAACCATGCCAGTCTCGATCAGCCACACACCTGAGTCGTCGTTCCAAGCCACTGCCTTCAATGACTCGGGCTCCACTGGGAACTTTATTGATGTCTCCTTTGTCTCCAAGCATCGACAACCAGTGGTCTACCTTGAAAGGTCCTTGTTCATCTCTTCTGTTAATGGGGAATGCGTGAAAGATGCCATTCAGTTCCGCACTGTACCACTGATACTTCAAGTAGGGGCGCTACATCGGGAAAAAAGAATGTTCTACATCTTGTCCCATTCTTCCTCAAATCTTCTGCCTTGGCTTCAGTGTCATGCCTCAGTACTTAATTGGAAAATGGGTGAAGTCACAAGTTGGGGACCTGACTATAACTTTCGTTTCCTTACTACACCATATCTGGTACGTTCCACTTCGCCACTGATGTCTACCAAGACATTGACAGGTCTACCTACTCACTATCAGGACCTCGCTGACATTTTTTCAGAGAAACAGACCGAATCTCTCCCGCAACATCGCCCTTACGACTGTGCTATAGACCTGCTACATAGCTTTACTCCTCCCTGGGGCAGGGTCTACCCATTATCCATTCTGGGGACTCAGGCCATGTCCACTTATATTCAGCAGAATCTCCGAAAAGGCTTCATCTGTAAATTTTCTTCACCCGCCGGGGCAGGCTTCTTCTTCTTGGAGAAGAAAGACGGGTTGCTACGTCCTTATATCAACTACTGCGGGCTTAATAAAATAACCGTAAAGAACAGGTATCCACTTTTGCTGATCTCGGAATTATTTGTTTGGCTATGGGGGGGCCAATATTTTCATGAAGCTCAATTAACGAGGACCCTACAATTTAATCCGCATCAGAGAGTTGGACGAGTGGAAAACCACTTTCAATACCTGTGACGGTCACTTAGAATATCCAGTCATGCCCTTCGGGCTCTGCTATGCTCTGGCTGTGTTCCAGAACTTCGTCAATGAGATATTTAGAGATTTCCTGTATGTCTGCATCATAGTGTACCTAGACGCCACCCTGGTTTTATCCCTGGATCTCGAATCCCATTGGGCCCATGTTCGTCAAGTTCTCAGGTGCTTATGAACCCATCAACTATACGCCAAGCTGGAGAAGTGTGTCTTCGAGCAATCCAGTCTCCCTTTTCTGGATAACATTGTGTCCGACTGTGGTCTTCAGCTGGATCCTGCCAAGTTGTCTGCCGTCCTATAATGGCCTCGTACTGTGGGGCTCCGGGCCATTCAGCGTTTCCTGCGATTTGCTAATTATTAACGGCAGTTTATCCCACACTTCTCCACCTATCGTCTCTCTTACCAAACAAGAACAGCAGTCCCAAGTTATAACCTCTGGAGGCTGAAGAGGCATTTAATCACCTAAAGTCTACCTTTGCCTCTGCTCCTATCCTGTGTCGCCTGGATCCGGAGAAGACATTCTTCCTTAAAGTGGATGCATCGTTCAGGGGGGCTGGTGCGGTGCTGTTGCAAAAATCTCCAATGGGAAAAAAACATCACTTGAAGGTTCTTTTCCAAGACCTTATACTATTGGAGACCGCAAATTACTGACTATTAAGTTGACTCTGGAAGAGTAGTGATACCTTCTGGATGGGACCTGCCATCCAATTAATATAAACACAGATCACAAGAATCTGATGTATCTACAGTCTGATCAGCGCCTGAACCCCCGACAAACCAGATGGTCCCTGTTTTTTGCTTGCATTAATTTTCTACTTCATTTCAGGCCTGAAGATAAAAGAGCAAAGGCAAACACCCTCTTCCGTGCTTCGGATACTGTAGGACTCGACCCTGTGCCACAAAAAATTGTGCCTCCTGACCGTTTAGTTCCTGTACCTCCCATTGACCTCCAACACATTCCACCAGGGAAAACCTATGTACCTCCAGCCCTATGCCAGAGGATTGGCTGGTCGGTCACCCTGGAATTCGGAAGTCATTTTCTCTCACGTCTCGCTACTATTGGTGGCCAAATATGTTTCAGGACATTAAAGATTTTGTCCTCGTCTGTACTACTTATGTCCGCAATAAAACCCCAAGTCATAGACCGACTGGTCTCCTTCAACCTCTGCCTATTCCTGAAAGACCCTGGACCCATGTTGCCATGGATTATTTCACGGATTTGCCAGCTTCCTCTAGCAACACGACCGTCTGGGTAGTGACGGACCGCTTCTCCAAGATGTCCCAATTCGTGTCTCTGCCCGGTCTGCCTTCTGCCCCTCAACTTGCTCATCACTTCTTCCTTCATATTTTCCATTTACATGGACTTCTGTTGCACATTGTCTCTGACCGTGTTCAGTTTGTGTCAAGATTCTGGCATGCTCTGTGTAACCATCTTCAAATTCAACTGGATTTTTCGTCTGCCTCTCATCCCCAGATGAAAGGGCAAGTTGAGAGGGTTAATCAGGTGTTGGGGAACTACCTACGCCATTTTGTCTCTGCCTGTCACGACAGCTGAGCGGCCCTTCTTCCCTGGGTAGAATTCTCTTATAATTCATTAGAATCCGAATCTGCCGGGGCCTCCCCCTTCTTTATTGTTTATGGGCTACATCACCACCCACCCCTCCCTCTTTCTACCTCATCTGATGTCCCCACGGTAGATGCACAAATTCAGGACATCAACTCTGTTTGGCAGAACACCCATTGGGTCCTTCTCCTGGCTTCTTCCCATACCAAGTTCTAGGCGGACAAGAGATGAAGACCTCATCCCACCTTCAACCATGAAGATAAGGTCTGGCTCTCAGCCAGATATGTCCGTCTAAAGGTTCCCAGTGTCAAGTTGGGCCCAAGATTTTTGTGACCATTTGAAGTCATCAAGCATCTCAATCCGGTGTCCTCCAAGCGCCGTCTTCTCCTACTCTACGCGTCCCGAACTACTTCCATGTCTCCCTTCTCAAGCCTCTTGTTCTCAATGGCTTCTCCTAAAAGTCAGTGTCACCATCTCCTGTGGCCAATTCAGATGATATTTTCGAAGTTAAAGAGGTCCTGGCAGAAAATTGGGTGAGGGGGAAGTGATTCTTTCTTATTGACTGAAAGAACATTCCTGGGAGCCTGAATCCAATCTCTCCCCTGACCTTCTTGGTAAGTTCTGTTGGAAGAGTGGTAGACCTAAAAGGGGGGTACTGTCGTAGAGCGTGCCGTGACCCCTGCTCCGGGCCACACCCGCTCTCCGCCCAGCCAAATACTCACCCAGCCATGCTCCTGCTTTCCGTCTCTGCTCTGCTGCGAGCCGGCGTGCACACGGCAGCACTTCTGGATTTAAAGGGCCAGCCTTTCGGTAATTGGATAATTGCCAGGCGCTGACCTTATATCTTCTAGACTCCTTCTACACTCTCTGTGGCGGGCACTGGTGAATACCAGGGTCTACTTAGATTCCGCTTCCTGGCGTAGCCTATACCCTTGCTTGCAGTGGTCCAGTGAATCCAGCTACATCCGTGACAATGACCTGCATTCTGAAAAACACAGTACTGTGATGTGGACAGGAAATCTGTCTCTCTATTTATATGAGACTTGATTTGAACCTCCAAAAGAAGTGCATAAAGGGATTTACTCCTGGGTGACACATTCATGCTGTGTATTTCAGCAACTCAGAGTGCAAGTCACATGACTCAGTGGCAAAAGTGAGAAATTATGTATACAGCTGCAGTTAAGCAAAATTACTGTCACTACTGTGTACCTAGGAGAAATTTCTAATGAACTAAAGAAAAAAGAAATGATGTAGTCCTTTAAGAAATAAATGTAAAGGAATACAGATATTAGGATGCTTTCACACTGTGTTTTGCTGCATGGTTTTTTTTTTTTTTTTTTGCAGACATGCACAGTATTAAACTACCTTTATTTCTGCAAAAAAGCACAAAAAGACATCAATAGTTATCATATTTTAGAGGATGTTCACAAGTCACTTTGTCAAAAAAAAAATGGACTCACTTGACACATTTGTATATTCTTTTATAATTTGAATACAAATGTTGGGGTTCAGGGGAACACTGCATGACTACTGCTGTCAAAATTGAACACTGATTGCTGGCATGAAGAAATGACACCAGACACAGAGCTGGTATGAGTTCCTCCTCAGTGTGAAGCAGACCCAGAAGAGAGAGACTTTATTACAATACAATGGATTTTTACAAACTGGTTTCAGGGCGTGGCTAAGTTCCTTTGTTTCTTGCAGTCTTCAGGAATGTGGCACTAGTTGATTGGTTCTCCAGATATGGTCATGGTTTCCACCCAGGTCCATGCTGCCACATAGTGGGGAGTGGTCCAGGAAACAGGCGCCATCTTGGAGTATCTCTGCTGTTCAGCTAAGTTTTATGTGTAATATTTTTTTTTGCCCCCACAAACTTCATTACAAAAGCATTAAAAAAAATATATTTTTCCCTTTAAAACAACCCCGCCCTAAAAATTATTACCTCTGACCCGGATTTTGGGTTTACTTTTGTTTTTTCCCCCTAATCAAAAATCCCCTGGGCCTGCCAAGCTGGAGGGGAAAAGGGATGTGGTTGCTTCCCCGGGTTTTAAAGATGACCCACCCCTATGCGAGTGCCCCCCGGGGGTAGGTTGGCTTTCCCACCCCTGACGGGCCCCCAAATTTTTCCCCTTTTAATCATCTGGTTTCCTTTAATTTGGAAAAGAATTTTGGGGTTCTTAGGGGGGCTATTGGGTTCGGCATTTTTTTGCATGTTGTTCACTGTTTCCCAAAGGAAAATAGGGGGTTTAAATTATCATCCCTTTTGCTAAAATTTTTTTTTATGCAAGGGAAAAAATTCACAGGGAATAAACTCATCATTTTCAAAACCCTATAACAAATGGAGTCCCTCCCTTGAGTAAACCATTCTGCCATCCTGAAAACCCACCCAAAAAAAATTTTTCCCCGGGTCCTTCATCCAGAGTTCCCCTTAACTTTTTGGCCCAGATCATCCAATTTTGTAAAGGTCATCGTACCCTTCCCAGTGGGACCCAAGTTTTGGCCGGGAAAATTTAATATGTGCAAAAACTGCCCCCAATTTCATTTTGCAAACCCCTCCTTTTTCTGTTTAAAATAAAGCCCAAAGCCATTCTATTCGGGAAACGTTTGGTAAGGGGGGGGACCAAGTTGGTTGGTTGACCATGTGGCAAAAAAAAATGAGGAAACCCCTGCTTGACTTGATCACCCCCTTTTAAAATTTCATTATTGTTTAAGTGCAAAAAACCCGCATTGGCCACGGCTACAGGCTGAAAAAAAAATTTTAAAAAAAATTAAAAATATGGTTTGTGCATAAAATCTCTTTAGTCTGTAGAAGTCTTTTTACCCTCTTCTTAGATCTTTTTAGACTTTTAAAAAAAAATTGAGTGAAAATGCGGGGTTTCATTGTGCCCTTCCAAAATGGTTGAAAAAAAAACCAAGCTTGTCCCCATCTTGGTGATAAATAAGGGAGGGGGGAAGGGGCAGACATCAGAGCCTTTTGGCTGTTAAATTCCCGATAAAAAAGGGGAAACGGTCGTGATCAATGTTTGGGAAAGCAGACAGGGGTCAACAGGGGCCGGCATGGATAAAAAATGGCGAAAAACAGGGCCCGGCCCAAAAATCCCTTTAGCATGGGGACTTGTGAAAGGACTTGGCGATAAAACTGGCGCAAAATGGCGATAAAACACTGGTGCAGACGGGGTGGTTGTGCGACATGGCGATAAACACTGGTCTTTTTTTGCGAAAATCTTTTGTTGTCTCCCGGCAGCCCCTGGCCCCTTTTGAAATTTCCCCCATTTTTGGGCTCCTGGCCCCCTTGGGGAAAATTTTGTGTGAAGTTGAACCTTAAAAAACAAACTTGAACCTTGGGGGTTTAATCGCAAAAACAATAAATTTTCCATTCATTTAAATTTGGGTCCGGTGTTTGTGCGGGGGTTTGGGGGGGACATGGCACTCTTTTTAAATTTCCTAAAATAAAATTTATACTCATTTTAATAAGAGCAGTAAAATTAAATCTCCCCTCCTCCAGTTCGATCTTAAAAAACCCCTGCGTAAAAGAATGTCCAGTAAAAAAAATTTAAAAAAAATTTAAAAAAAAAAAAACTCTCCCCAAATTTTGGGCCCTTTGAAGCTTTCGGGAAAACAGCAAAAATTGTACTTCAGAATTTAAAAAAAACTTTTCTCACATGAAAATCAAAACTACTATGAAAAATACGATTCCTATAAAAACACTTTTTTTGGGCTTTGAATTAATATCAGCAAAAAAAACAAAATAAAACAACAAAAAAAAAATCATATCATCCTTTTTCAAATAATTCAGGGGTTTTTTTTTTCCCCATTAACATTTTATTTCATTGGCCTAAGTCCCTCCTCAGATCGCTTTCGTCAAATCTGTCACTGAAAAAAACCCCTTCAAGTTTTTTTCGTCTTAAATAAACAAAAAAAAACCCCTTCTTACCCCTTTAACTGTTTTCCCATCTTCCAAGGGGCTCATGTGGCTTTTAATAGAAAAAAATTTAAATTTTAAAACCCTCTTATCATAAAAATTAAATTTTGTTTCAGTAAAACAGGTTTTAGTCGGTTAGTCCCCTATTGCCCTTAAAACTAAATTGTTTTTGCTGGGGAAAAAACTTTGTTTTGTGGTCTTATCTGCTATTCCCAAACAATCCCAAAAGGGATTATGAATAGGGTTTTACAGAAACAAACTTTAAAATCAAACACAAACAAGGCCCAATTTTCCCACAATTCCAAACTCTCGCTTAAAAAAAAAAAATTTAATTTTAAAATCCCCTTGGAGTTTCCAAACCAAAAAGGAAAAAAAATAAAACAAAAATTATCTTTGGAAAAGGGAATGCGCAGTCGTTTTTAATCGGGTTTGAAAAAAAAACCCCTTTACAAAAAAGGAAATTTGGGGGGTTTGTATACCAAAAAAACCCCAAAAAAAAAAAAAAACCCTCAAAGTTTTAAATTTATACGTCCCCGGGCTTTATTTTTAAAAAATGATATCATGAGGTTTTCATGAGATCTTCGATCACTAGAAATCCCCTTCTTTAATCCTGCAAAAAAAAAAAAATAAATTTAAATCATATCCCCAGACAGGGCTTTGGGGGGGAAAAGGGAAAAAAAAAAATATTTATTAAGGGAAATTTGTCCATTGTGCTGTGCTGGAAATGGAAATGGCTAAAAGCAATTTAAAAAAAAAACCGGGGAAACAAAAAGGGCAAAAATAAAATGTGCACACAATTTAAAGAGTTTAGTAAAAAAAATCACGTGGAAATTTTTTTTTTTTTTTTTTTAAAATTTGTTGTAACCAAATTTTTTAAAAGAGTTCCCACTCCAATTTTGTTACTTTATTTAAACAAAGGAAAACACCCTTTACCATTTATCATGACTTAAAGGGAAAAATTGTTTTTATTTTTTTAAATCAAAAATATAGATTTTTAAAACCTAAAAAAAAAGCAAAAAGGGGTCAGTGGAAAATTATAAAACGTAACATTTCCTAAAAATTCAGTTTCAATCCAAAAATTTTGGGAACAATGTTAAAACCCCTTCCCGGTTTTTCTATTTTACATATCCTGCTTTAAGGAAACTGTAAAACTGGAACCCCTTTTACCCAAAAACAAGGAACCCTGCAAAATTATATAAATTTTTAAAAATAGATGCAAAAAATTATAAAACAAACTTTTTCCTTCCTTTGGGCTAAAAAGAAACCTAGCTGATAACCCCCTGACACAACTATCCCCCTGCACTCTCTTATTGGAAGCTTAGGGGGGGAAGGGAAAAGGATCAGATGACTCATCAGGTGATGATGGAAGTGACTGGAGTTGTGGGAAATGAGGAGGTTTGTGGGGGGGCAGGTCTGGGAAAAGTTTTTTGGGAAGGGTGGAGCAAGATTTGACTTCCCTCTGCCCATGCCCAAAACAATACTCGCAGGGGGCGGTTTTTGTGGGGCCCCAATTTGGGGGGAAAAACCCAGCACTTAGAATCATCTCCATTATAAGGGGGGGTGGACTTTTGTCAGCGGGGCAAATACTTTTTAAACCAAGAAATTTCCTTTCTTTTTCCCTACAAATTTAGTTTTCCCGAAACCCCCATTTTTTGATATTCTTCAGCTGTGTTTTTTTCCCAAACTAAAGCAAACATCTAAAGGGTTGAATGTTCAAGCACACCCCCGTTGTCTTTCCAGCTAAAGCTCACAAATTTAGTTGAAGTTCTACCCCTGGTTTTAAAAAACCCACCCTTTCATTTAAAATTTTTTTAAACCTTCTTACATGGTTCTTTCTTTCTTTTCTCTACATGCTTCTTTTTTCCCTCCAAGGGTCCCGCGGATGATGAGCCCCATAACGGGCCATTTTTTCCCCCCATTAAAATTGAGGAACCTTAAAACAAAAAACGCTTATTTAAAAAACACAAGTCCTAGCGTACCTCCCTTGAGCTACCGGGGTTAAATGGGGGGTCCCTTTGCTAGGAAAATTTTCCCTACTCTGCAATTGGCGGTTTTCCTGTTTTAGCTAGAGTCTTTCTAGTCTTTCAAATGTCAACATCTCCTCTGTGTATCCAATTCCCCGCTAGAACCCCCTAGTTTTGCAAACCCCCGAAAAAAATGTTTCTTAAATCTAGGGTAGGGAAATTTTCCCATAAATTTTCCCAGTCTGCAAATGACGATTAAACCAATTTTAGTTGGAATTTTTAAAAGAATCCTGTGTTTTCAGTCCTTGTCCCCCGGATTAAAAAACAAGGGCAGGGAGTCAGGCAGGGTCGGCAGCTGGGGAAATTAAAGGGTTTTTGAGGACGTACAAAAGGGGGAAAAGCTCGCGCCAAAAAAGAAAAAACCCCCGGTGACCAGACAAAACCCCAACCCCAACCCGGAACCGGGGCCCCAAATACACCCGGCAAAACTACAGAATTTTTAATAAGGGAAAAACCCTTTGGACTTACCGGGGTTTTCAAGTGGAGGGGGATCCCGTCTCCCGTTTTGGACAGTCCCAGGGGAAGTCCTTTGGGGGTCACCGGGCGGTTCCCCCGGGGGAATGCGTCCTGTCTGGTATGTTTCCCCGTTTTCTGGGCGCCAAAAAGGGTTGGGGGGTTTAGGGGTAAATTTATGACTACTGCGTCCAATTGAAAACTGTTGCCCGGCTGAAGAAATGGCCCAGAACAGAGCTGGTTATGAGTTCCTCCTCAGTGTGAAGCAGACCCCGAAGAGAGAGGACTTTATTACCCAAAACAAGGGTTTTTTTAAAAAAAGGTTTTAAAGGGCCCGGGGTAAGTTCCTTTTTTTTTTACAGTCTTCAGGAAGGGCACTGTTGTTTTGGTTTTTTTTCCAAAATTTTGGTCATTTGGGTTTTTTCCCCGGGCCCCTGCTGCCCCATAGTGGGGGGAGTTTGGGGAGGAAAAGGGCGGCCCTCTTTGGGAATTTTTCTGCTGTTTTTTTTTTGATTTTAAGGGTTACCCTGTGTTTTTAAAAATGTTTTTTGCAACCCCAAAATTCATTACAAAAGATTAGAAAAAATTTTATGTTTTTCCCCCAACCCCAAAATTAAATTTTAACTGTGCCAAAATGACTTTCCCCACCCTTTACAGGTGCTAGATTTTTTGCTTCATGTTCACATTTTTTTTTGTTTCGATTTCAGGACTTTTTTTTGGGGTATGGGAAAAGCACCATTTTAGGGAGGCTAATCTGCCTTCTTTTTTTTTTTACTCCTAAAGCATTTTCTGCACTGAATATGTGCAGAAAAAGTTTAACTAACAGGTCACTTAAGTTTTTTGCACAACACAGATTTAAGATCCATTTAGTTAAGGGTATGTTCAAAAGGTTTTTCAACCATTTTCCCCAACCCAAAAAGCTGTTTGAAAGCGCTGCTTTAAAAATATCCAAAATGCACCCAAACCCCCGGTTTTCACACGGCTTATTAAAGGGTTTTGGGGCTGGGAATTCCGACTTGAAAAGGGGGCGGGGGGGGGCGGGGGGGGGGCGCCCCCCCATAGACTTGATTATCCCGGCGGTATTGCGCTGGAAAAGTGCATACAAAACGTATAAGGCTGTGACATCAAAAATATACTTTGAAAAACGTAAGAATAGGGCAACATGAAAGGCAATACAAATCTAACACAAATATCAGGGGCACAAAAGGACTAAGTAAAACCAAAGTTTAAATGGAATTTTGGAAATCTTTACTCCCCTAAGGAAAATATGAAAAACCTGGACTTTTAGTTTACAGTTTTTGATCAAAGATTGTATTAACTCACCTCCCAAAAGCCAAGGGGGACCCCGGGAGGTGGTCCCTACACAAAAACATGTTACCTCACAAAGCTCAACCCAGACTGCAATTAGGGAAGGGTAGGAACTAGCAATTGGGTTTTATCCGGCACTGGTTAAGAAGAGGCAGTAGTGCAGAAGCAAGAATTGCCATTTCTCAAATAGACTACAAAACGTAAAAAAGGCGTGCACATCAAAAAATTTACTTTGAAAAACGCAAGCATAGGTGCACAGAAAAGGCAATAGCATACATCTAACACAAATATCAGTGGCAAAACTAAAGACAAAGTAAAACCAAAAGGTATATAGGAAATTTTGGGAAAAAATGCTTACGCTAAGGAAAATATTGAAAAACCTGGGGACTTTAGTTTACAGTATTTGATCAAAGATTGTTTTAAAGCTCCCCCTCCCAAACGTAAAGGGACCCCCAGGCGGGTGGTCCTACACTAAAACATGTTCCTCCAAAGCGTCAATCCAACTGCAACTTCGGGAAGGTGGGGAATAAAATTGGATTATCCTGCATGGTTTAAGGAGGAGCGAGGCAGAAAGCCAATGAGTTTCCCATTTCTCAAAAGGACACAAAACGTAATAAGTGTGCACGTCTAAAATATACTTTAAAAAAAGAAAGCTAGGTGCACAGAAAAGGGAAATAGCTTACATTAACAAAAATATCAGGGGCACATAAAGACAAAAATAAAACTCAAGGTATATGGGGGAATTTTGGGAAATGCTTATGCAAAGGGAAAAAATATGAAAAACCGGGACTCTTGTTTACATATTTGATCAAAGATTGTTTTAAGCTCCCCTCCCAAAAGTAAGGGGTCCCAGCGCAGGGGAGTCATACCTAAACCGTTCCCCTCACTAAGCGTCAATCCAGCGCAACTTCAGGGAATGGTGGGAACAGCAATTGGTTTTCCCTGCACGGGTTTAAGAGAGGCGTGAGTGCAGCAAGCCAAGAGATTGCCTTTTCCCAAAATAGACTACAAAAAACTAATAAGGCTGTGCACTCAAAATATACTTTGAAAAACGCAAGCATAGGTGGCACACTAAAAAGGCAAAGTTACATTAACACAAATATCAGTGGAACTAAAGACTAAGTAAAACTCAAGGTATATGGGAATTTTGGAAATGCATTACTGCAAAGGAAAATATGAAAAACCTGGGTCTTTTTTTTACGTTTTGTAAAAAGATTGTATTAGTCACCCCCCAAAACGTCAAGGGGCTCCCACGCGGTGAAGGGTCCCTACACTGAACATTTTACCTCCAAAGGGTTCAATCCAGACTGCAATTGGGGAATGGTGGAACTAGAATTTGGATTATCCTGCCAGGTTTAAGAGGGGCAGTTGAGTGCAAAAGGCCAATGAGATTCCCATTTCAAAAATAGATACAAAAGTAAAAAGGGCTGTGAAAACTAAATATATTTTGAAAAACGCAAGCATAGGTGCACATGAAAAGGAAAATAAATAATCTAACACAAATTCGTGGCACACAAAAGACTAAGTAAAACCTCAAGGGTATATGGGGAATATTGGAAATGCATTCTGCTAAGGAAAATAGAAAAACCCTGGGACTTTGTTTACAGTTTTTTGTCAAAGATTGTTTTAAAGCTCACCTCCCAAAAGTCCAGGGGATCCCAGGCAGGTGAGTCCCTACACGAACATTCCCACCAAAGCGTCAATCCAGACTGCAATTCAGGGAATGGGGGAAACTAGCAATTGGATTATCCTGACTGGTTTAAGAGGGCAGCTGATCAGAAGCCAATGAGTTGCCATTTCTCAAATAGACTAAAAAAAGTAAATAAGGCTGGACGTCAAAAAAATACTTTGAAAACGCAAGCTAGGTGCACATAAAAAGGAATGCTTACATCTAACACAAATATCAGTGGACACTAAAGATAAGTAAGACCTCAAGGAAATGGGAATTTGGAAATGATTATGCAAGGAAAATAAAAAAACCTGGGATTTAGTTTACAGTTTTGATAAAGATTGTTTTAAGCTCACCCCCCAAAAACTTTAAAGGGGGCCCCCGCGAGGTGAGTCCCTAACGAACTGTTCCCCTCACAAAGCTTTAATCCAGACTGCAACTTCAGGGAATGGTAGGAACTAGAAATTGGATTTCCCTGCACGGGTTTTTAAGGAGGCAGCGGAGTGCAGCAAGCCAATGAGTTTGCCATTTCTCAAATGGGACACAAAAACGTAAAAAAGGCGGCACATCTAAAAATTTACTTTAAAAACCAAGCATAGGTGCCCACTGAAAAGGCAATAGTACATTTAACACAAATTCATGGCACATTAAAAAGATAAGTAAAACCTCAAAGGTTAAAATAGGAATTTTGGAAATGCATTACGCAAAGGAAAAAATATGAAAAAAACGGGGACTTTTAGTTTACAGTTTTTGATCAAGATGTATTAAGCTCCCCTCCCAAAATTCAAGGGGACCCCACGGGGTGGTCCCTACCTAAACATTTTACCTCACAAAGCGTCAATCCAGACTGCAATTCAGGGAAGGGTAAAAAACTAGCAATTGGTTTATCCTGCATGGTTTAAGAGAGGCAGCCTTTTCAGTGTGCACTTTTGCTTGCGTTTTAAAAGTATATTTTAGATGTGCACAGCCTTATTACGTTTTTTTATTTATTTGAAAAATGGCAATCTAATTGGTTTGCTGCACTCACTCCTCTCTTAAAAACCAGTGCGGGTTTTAAATCCAATTGATTTCCCCTACCATTCCCTAAAGTTGCAGTCTGGTTTGACGTTAGGGGAGGTAACATGTTCGTGTAGTGACTCACCTGCGTGGGACCCCCCTTGCCGTTTTGGGGTGAGTTAATAAATCTTTGATCAAATACTGTAAACTAAGAGTCACGGTTTTTCATATTTCCTTAGCAGTAATGCATTTCCAATATTCCTTTTACCTTGAGGTTTTACTTAGTTTTAGTGTGCCACTGTATTTTTGTTAAAATGGATAAGTGCATGTCACTTTTTCCCCCGCCCCCGGTTATCCCGAGCGGGAAAGCGACGGAATCCAGTTCTTATGGAACGGTGGATTTACCGTAATTACGCGACGGATTTGGGGCCATACTGCAGCGCAAACCGGCGGGGCAGTACGGCGCCCAATCCGTGGAAAATAAACCCTGGAAGGGGCCCCAAACGGGTGTGTTTTGGGTGAGTTTTCGGTGCCACAAACCACCCTAAAATCAAAGTGCAGGACTTTTTCCGCTTTTAAAGCAAGTGTAGGAAGTACCTTCTTGACAAGAAGTGAAGAAACTGATTTAACACTGACAGTGTGTCAGTTTAGTGAGGCAACAAGAGAACTTTTTTAGCAGCTTTGGAGGAGGTTTACAAAAATTGGTTCAAATGATTCCAAGTGGGACAAAAAAAAAGAATGCTTATGCGATTCGGCTGCTTTTTCACTTTACAGCAAAAAGCCCATAATATAAACTTTTATTGGGCTTAGGGTTCCATTATGTAGCCTTATGGGAGCTAAAATACTCTGAAGTTTGATGAACCACCTGAATGTTATATTAGTTTTGGGATGAATTTCTTTAGAATGGGGTCATTTTTAAAGAAATTTTGGAAAGTCTTTTTGGGAAAATTTTAAAAAGGTCAGGGTTAAAAAAAGTAAAAAATTTTATTTGGGTATTTCACACTGCTAATTTTGGTGGATTTTGCCGCGTATTTGGTTAATACGGGGGGAACTATGGATTTGCCTCCCCTCCGCTCATAAAATAAACGGATTGTACCGTGGGGAGATAAGTGACATGTCAATTATTCGCAGCGAATAAGCACCGCGAGTAATGAATGTCAATAGGGCTGGTGGGCTGCAAGCCCCCCCATACTGCGGGAGAACGCGTGTATTAGCACTAGCTCCCGAAAGACATGTCGTACTGCGGCGCGTGCTGTACGCACCACAGTACATCATGTGAACATACCCTAAAAGTGTTCTCTGCAGCATTCTCATATTTTTTTGCTTTAAACGGTGATTTGGGTTAAAATTTAGTGTTAAAAGCTCCCTGGATCAGAATTTTCAATTTGTTTTCTCTATGTATATTTTGGTATCTAGACTGTTTCAAATCACATTGGGGTAGATTTGTTAATAGTGTCTAATATTTAGACATTGCAAACTTAGACTAGACAGTCTTAAAATGTGCCACACTTATAATGTCCAAATCTAGACTTTAAAGGGGCAAGTTTTACATTCCTTTCTTGTTTGCTATTTATTTACTAATTATTAATTTTTGGTGCAGGTGTATCCATTAACCCTGCCCCCCTTTTAAGAAACCATTCTTTCACAAAGTCACACCCCTTCTATGGCAAAGGGGGAAAGGTCTAGAAAACCCCTTCTAAAAACTAATAAATGTGGGTATAGCATTAAAACAAATTTTTTTAAAATTACGCCAAATTTTTTCATTCAGTTGCCTTAAATTTGGTCCCCTTTCACCTTTGTATCATTACATCATTTTTTTTGCCCCCTGAAAATTTGGGTGATAGTATATACTAGGGAATGGTGAAATGCGGAGCTGGTAATTTTACATCCATTTTTTGGGAAAAAAACTCAGTGAAAAAACCCTTTTGGTGTCAACAGTAATAAATCAAAGAACACAACACTAGTGTGTAAAAAAACTGTGAATGAAAGAGACAGCAAAGGTGTTATCATTCAGCTTCTCAGTGAACTGTAGTGCATCTGCATCACTCCCCTTCGACAGAAAAGGTGATCGCATACAGAAGGGTGTTTGCTAAAACATGTTGTTGATTTAGTACACAACTGGTTTTAAACACACCCACATGGAGGTTAGGGTAAGGTGGCACAAATCTCAATTCCATTGGCCAGCCTCTTATTTGTTTGTAAAGGGATGATTGGAATTCGAACAAATTGTGGTTAAAAATTAGAAAATTCTGTGGGGCACGGTAGGGTTTATTGAAAAATGTGGTCAACTCTTTTATACCCTGGTCGTGAGAAATAATTGCATGTAAAGATACAGACAGGTTGCGGGTGTATTGTGGATGATAGCTGGAGCAGTAGAGGTGGTGGTAGTAGTGTTGTGCACCGGCGCTTTATAAATATCGGACAACAATTCTTCAGGGAACTGTAGGCTTTCACTAATGGCTCACTTGTGGACGTTACACTTCACTTTAGTAAAGCACATAACACTTCAGCACAACTCAGAGACCAAATTTTTTGGTGACACTTTTGAAAAAACCCCCCCCTTTTTTTTAGCTTTCCCGCTTGCAAAGCTGCTGGGGATCGGGGGGCCCGACCCCCTTTTCCCGCCCAGGCATTCAAGATGCTGGTGTCCGGGGACTCAGGAAACTCCCTTCTCCCTAAAGGTCTCTTGCTGTCTTCAGCAGAAACCCAAACTGCCCACCTTTATCACCATTGTCTCTCGTTGTCTCTGTGTCACAGATGGCTCACTCCCTCTCTTGGTCCACTTGACTTGCTGTTCTATCTTTCTCTGTTCTTTCTGTGAGTGATGTGTCCAACCCAGCCTGTCCTATTGACAGCATATAGTCAGGGGTTCCCTTTTTCTGCTGCTTACAAACTATGTGAACAATCAGAACATAACACACAAATGATTGCAGAGCTAACAGGGGTTACATTAACCCAGAACTTGGCCTCTCCCCCGTCGCTCCTTTATTGACTGCTTGCCCACAACATGTCCCCACTCTAAACTAAACTCCCGTGACATCTGAATGACTAAGCCATATTAATTATTTAATCATGAATAATTAAATGCTTTTGAAATACGACCTTACAGAATAAGGGACCACAAATGGAAACTGCAGTCTTTCTTGGGGTTTGGGGCTTCCTCGCAAAAGGGGGCATAACCTATGTGATAGGTTCCCTTTAACCCTTTAGTGCTCTGTAGCCTTATGTCCTGTTGTTAATACCCCTCCATTACAAATGTCCCTCTTATAGGCTCAGCTAGTAAAAGGAATGAAAGCCCTCATACTGTGAACCCCCCACGCCTAACCAGTAAGGGGGGCCGAAGTGATGTAAAAAGCAAGCTCTGGAAAATAGCCTAATGAAAAAAACATTTAACCCCTTAAGCTCCAGGCCTGAAAAGGACTTAATGACAAGCACATTTTTTTTATGCGTTTTAACAGTCGTAACTTTTTTTATGTTTTCAATGACACAATTGTATAAGGTCTTGGATAGAGATATAGGGCGACCTGAATGAATGGCTTTGCCAGAAGTCTGGTGTCTTTTTAGCCAAAAAACTATCTCAGCCCTGTTAAAATTTTTTTGTAACCAGTGCCCCCAATATAGGTGCATTACAGATTGCCCGCGGCACTTTGCAATGCACCCGAGATCAGGGGGCATGCTGGAGGCATGTCGTACTACCACCATATGAAGCTACACATTTATAGCTTCAGTACGGCAAATCCAAGTGCATTACTGATGGAACAGGTAGACCGCTTTAAAAGTAGTTTATCTAAGCCAGAAGTGTAGCTTTGTAGCTAGAAAATGCTAAATCTATGACCCGCAGTAGAACAGGTTAATAGATTCAGGCGCATTCTACTGTACGCTACAAATGCGTGCAAAAAAATGGCGCTTGGGTGCCAAAAATCATACATGTCGCCCATAATGTCCAGCACTTGGTATTAGATCAGTGCTGGTGGAGATGAGTATTGCAACTCAGTATATAGTCTCAGAAATATAATTCCACAGCACACAACGAGGATTTTTGCTTTTAAAGATTAGTATTTATATTGAGTATTTATAGTGAGTACAATAGAATACAATTGGTTACAATGATCCAATTTCCATATGAGTTACAGATGGAAAGGATCTGCAATCTGAGGAAAAGTGATCTTCACATTATACGTTTTGGTTGAAATCACAACCTTTTTCAATAGATCACATGGTATGGACAGATGCAGAATCCGAGTATGGAATAAACATGGATAAGAGGAGTAGGTGCAGGGAAAATGGAGATAAGCTGTCTCTAATGGAGGAAGAGCAGTGGCTATCCAGGATTTTCTCTTTCTGCAGTGACGTTGCTGCAGGAACAGGACCTGCACCACCCGCCGACTATAGTCAGTGGGTGGTCACAAAACAGTTAAAGTATGATAGAAATGTTACTACTCATGGAAGTGAGATAGATTTCTAAGACAGATGGTGAGGGATGCCTGTTAAAATAAGTGGGTGCAATACTATAATGTGTAACCTGAGTACAGATACCTTTGATATTTATGAGTCACTAGTTTTGCCCACAGGTTCCTTAGTTTTTACTTTAGGGAACTGCTTTTCAAAATAGCTTCATATATATATATATATGACCAGTTCAAGGAGGAGCAGCAACTGGGATACACACAGAAGTTCTACTTATAGGGCCTCATGTATGAAAACTGTCTAGTTCTAAAACTCACTTTCTGAATTAGAATCTGACGAGTATTTTACACTTGGTTTTCATTTTTTAAAAATTTTTTGCAATTTTTTTTTCAACAGTTTTCAGATTCGACGTTCCCATTCAATTGATTATTTAATGATCCACCATTTTCCAAGTGAAATACGGCGGATTATTAAACATGTTCCAACATGTTCCAAAGAGCTTCCCTTTCATTTCATATAGTTTTCTGGTGGCATCTTTAGGGCTTATGAAAATCCCATTATTTTCATATATTTATTGCAAGCTTTTTTGAATGATATCTTTTTTTCACACATTTTTGGCCTGCATACTTTTCAGGTGTTTTTTTTTCTATAGAGAAGCATGTAAGAAAATGCCTAAAAAGAGCAAAGTACATGAAAAATGAGGCAAAAAAAAAAATTACAACTAATCAAAAACATACCAAATGTGATTTACTGTAAACATATGGCCACAGTTATTGTTGCCAAAGGAAAGTTTAACAAACAGCACTGCATTTTATGTGTGAAAATATTTTAAGGCTACTCACAACATTTTTGTAAAAAAAACATTTTTCTTTTGTCTTCAATGGTGTTTTTCAACACAAAATTCTGTAGCTGTCATGTTCTTTTCCCATAGATCTCCACTGGTTTTATTTTACAGGGTAAAATCACTAGGGGCAATATTTATGAACCTGGCACTGAGTTGCCAGTTTTACATATGTTTTTAATGGTGTGTGAAAGAGTGTTATGTGCCAATGTTTGGCACATAGAGTGTTTTGTGCCAACATTTGTCTCAGTCAAGGCATGTATTTGTACAACAGTGTTGCGTTAAACTTTGGCGCATTCTTGGTGTATTCAAAAGTGTTGTGTCTAGTGCTGAATGTGCACAGTTTTGGCATACAATTGTTCATACATCTATAGAGCATGGCTACAACATTTTTTTTTGGCTCAAAGTATGCCAGAAAACTGATGCAGGCCAGTTCATACATGTCGCCCTTAATCCCAGCAATCGTGAACCGCCAATGTATAAAACTCTCACCGCTTAAAGGGTGAGGAACAGAGTTTCATATGATTAAATCATTTATACTTTCAACATGTTGCCATCTTGAAATATACCACTTTGACATATGTAAGAGTGGTTTCACATACAGCATTGTTTGGAAACATGCCACTGCAGGTTTTGATGCAAATATAGCATAAAAGATCACGCTGCAATCCCACATCACAGCTGCCAGGTGTTAGTGGCTAATTGCAGCTAACACCTGGCGGCTACAGCACGGGGGTGGGTGGGGCGCCGCCGCCCACCCGCTCTGTTTAGCCCCTTAGGCGTGGCGGCAAAGATAACCGCGGCGTCTAAATGAATGAAGAATGGTGCCGCGCACTATTCTTCACTCTGATCAGGACATCAACGGTGAAATCGCTGAGTCCCAATCAGCTAAAATTGCAGCAGGAAGCCTTGTGAAGGCTGCCATCACTGCCATTATTTGAATTTTTGCACTTCCGTCCCGAGGCAGGAATGATCGCATCCCCTAGTGGTGAAGCGCCCTAGGGGGACTCAAAGTTAAACTAAAAAAAGTACACATTTTTTGTATCGCCACGTGTGAAAAAGTCCGATCTATTAAAATATAACATCATACATTCCGTACTATGAACACCGTAGAAGAAAAAAAATTTTAAACGTCAAAATTGTGGTTTTTTTGGGTCATTTCACATCCTATAAAAATTGGAATAAAAGTGATAAAAAAGTTGCATGCATTCCAAACTGCCATCAATAAAAGCCCGCACAAAATGTACCCTCACTGATGTCTGTAGGTGTTAGTACAAAAAAGTTATTGGTTGCAGAATATGGCACCACGGTGCAAATTTCAAAAATAGAAAATGTTTGATATTTTTTTACGGTACCAAATCATAATGGAAACTCTACATGTTTGGTATTGCCGGATGTGTATCAACATGAAGAATACAGATAACACATCATTTTGCACAAATAATTAACAGTGTAAAAAAATCTCCATCAAACATGCCGCAAGTAGGTTTTTTTTCACATTTTGCCCCACTTAGTTTTTTTTGCGGTTCCCCAGTATATTCTATGGTAATATGAATAACACCTTTGGAAAATAAATCTTGTCCCGCAAAATAAAAGCCCTCTTATGTGTATGTAGGTGGAAAAATAAAAAAGTTATGGCTTTCAGAAGGCAAAGAGGAAAGAAATTTAGAACCATATTATTATGACCGTCCGTCAGAAAGGGGTTAACAACCATGTGGTTAAAGAAAAATTATTGAAATACATGATCACTGAATTGCATGATTTATTATGAGAAAGATGCAATTTTGTAAAAATTGCACAAAAAAGGATAAAAAACATATGCATCTAAAAGAGACATTTTTTAAAGTTCAAAAAAGCCCCTGAAAACATGTTTGAAAGAGGACTGAAGATTGTTTTCATCAGGGGCAGGAGTTGCAGAATAAGTAGCCATGCTCAGGTCCAGGAGTCTTCAGGACTGGCAACGATCCCTCTGTCACAGAAGAAAACATTAGGAGGTGGGTGGCCCGTTTCAGGTTTTGCATTAGGAGTCAAAAGCATTCAGCTATACCTCTATGTTTCCCTCTTTTACTGATACCACTTATGACTATAGAAAGAACATAATATACCTATTGGAAAACAGGTTTGGAGAAATTAAATTCCCGTTTACCGTCTTCCCGGCACAGAGTACAGAATAGAGATATGATTATTCCTACAATGTTCTTTTAATGGAGAGTGTTGCGATGTCCTTCAGTACATTAGTAAAGCTCCTCTTCCCCCTCCATTTAAAAAATACAGGTGTCATTGATGGTGTTTGTATTCTGCTATCGGCACAGAAAAGCAAAGTTAGGTCAAATAGATAGTACTCGGTCCTGTAATTATGGCAGACATCTGTCCTAGCTCTTACTCCAATAAACAGGGTTTAAAATACATATCCTAATAAATACACCTACAATACAAACGATTACACAGCATGATAAGGCTTGACTGAACAAAGCAGGCAGAGCTGGTTACTCAATATGCACTTCTTTCTCAGAAAAAAAATATTCAACTTGTAGTCTGTTCTGATAGATGTAATCAGTTAATGGAACTTGTGCAGATCTGGTGCATGCTCCTCTATATTACTAAAATGCATCATTATCTCTGTTGACATCATTTGTTTCCCTACCAGTAAATCAGTTGATAGAGTGAAGAAATCATCAATGGAAATTTAAAAAATTTAGGCATAAAAATAAAAACCTGTTGCCTATATTTTTTTTTACTACAAAATATAGTCTACAGCTGAACTCAGATTTTTAAGGTTAAGCTGTACTGTAAATTTTAAAGGGTATTCCCATCACAACAATGCTGCTGGAAGGGCCAATTACTATAAAGTAAGCATTTTTCAAAATTTCATGTTTATTAAAAATATGTATGCTTTACCTAATACAGCCTCTTTTTGCACTTGTTCTCTTGTCTCCTTGGTTACTGACCACCACTGTGTGCTTTCGTGGTGTCCGGTAATGCAGCGATATCAAATACTGTCTGTGAATAATTTCTGGGGCATTTGGTCACCATGGGACTTGAAAACTGCAAATTTCCCACTAAAAAAAACATTACTAAAAAGTCACTGCTCATTCCACAAACCCATAGGCTTTT
>JAODAL010018048.1:0-75873 GCA_025379985.1 Phyllomedusa bahiana | reverse complement strand
AAACACTGTGGTCAAACAAGCCCTGACTTTAGGCAGACAAACAGCATATAGGATTCTTTACATATGCTGACCACACTAAAGGAAGCAGGAAATGAATTAATTTAATAAAGAAATTGCACAACACAAAAAAAAACATTAAGATTGTACCCAAAGTGATAAAAAACCCCAAAAAAAATACTTACTTCATTAAGCCACCACTGAGTCAGTGGTGAAGCTCAACCGGGTGCAACAGTTTTAATTGACATACAGTCAGTAAGTGGTTGCTACAGTCAATCAATGGCCTTGGAAGTATTGTGCCATTGGTATTACAATTTAGTGAATTGAAAGTTGATATCAGTTGACTGAGACAGTTGAGGCCACCGATTAGATGCAGGGGTCACTTGAGCCCCATGAACATAACACCAATCTTGAAGGACTTGTGGGGGACAATACTTGCATACATGGCTTGTGACTGGGGATGCCAGCTCAGAAATAGCATTGCTGCAGAAGGGGACACTCCCCCTGCGCCCCAAGTAGATTGGGAATGGAGACAGGGCGGCTAGACAGGGCTAATTTTTGGGGACTAAATCAAAAGGGGGACGACAGGGAAATCTGCCAAAACCCCCGGGATCGGAACGTATGTTTTTTTTTTACCGGGGCCCCGGGGGTTCGACCATTCGGGGGATCGGTGAAGATTGCTGGGGGGGGCTGGTGAGAACCCAGTGTCTGGCCACATGGCCCAATGAAAAAATTTTGATTGGTGGAGTGTCCTTAAAAAGGGTTTTCAGAGACTTAGGAAAAAGCTAAAGGAAAGGGGCCCTCCAGGGTAATTTTTTCAAAATTTATTTTCCCCCGGGCCACCCAAGAGGGAGGGGGAGATTGAGAGGTGAATAAGTGGCTCAAAAATTGGTGTTGGAAAGGGGATTTGGTTTTTGGGAGAACGGGCTGACTTCTGTCTTGGCTACAGGCTTACGGGGACGGGCTGCCCTAAAGGGGGGGGGGTGCAGCTGTATGGGGGAAAAAAAGGGCCAGGAAGTTGGGGGAAATTTAAATAGGGACTGGGGGGGGGGGAAACTACACATATAGCATGCAAGATAGTAAAGATAGAGACTGGGAAAGAAATAAATCAGGGGGGGAATGGGGGAAGGGTACAATATTAAAAAATGGGGAGAAAGGGAAAATAAAAAACTGGAAAATCTCAAAAATTGCTGCTGACCAATGCCAGGTCTGACCAACAAAATAAATGAACTAAAATTAATTGCAGAAGAAAAATAGACATGGGGGTAACTGAGACATGGTGACGAGACTTACGATGGTGGTTAACGGGGGGGGGGGGGCGTTTTTTTAGAATGACCATAAACACCGGAAAGGGGGGGGGGTGTCTTCTCTATTAAAACCCTGGCTGAACCCAACATGGGGGAAGATTAGGTACAGGTAGTGAACAGGGGGAATCACTGGGGGTAAAAATTACTGGGGGAAGTAACAGTAATATAATTCTAATGGGGGTCTGCATAGGCCTCCAAATATAACAGAACCCATGGAAAGTTCCTCAGGCAAATAGATGAAGTCTAATCAGGATGAGTTGTTATTCTGGCGACTTTAACTCCCCAGACAAAAAGGGGAATCGAAACCTGTAGCTTCAAAAAGGAAACAGGTTTTTGTCTTAATAAAGTAATTACCTTTTTTCCCCAAATGGTGCGGGGAACCACTAGAGGAAGGCCCCTTCTAGATTAATATTGACAAATAGACCTGACAGAGTAAAAAAAGGTTCAGGTTAAAAGGGACCTGGGGAATTGACCATAATTTTAATAAATTTTTCCTTTATCCTTCAATAAGCTCTTTGTCAGGGAGCCACAAAAACACTGAATTTGGGAAAGAAATTTTTTACCTGCTTAGAGGGCATAAACTGTATTGACGGGGACAAGGTGTTAAAAATAGCAAAAAAAAAATAAATGGGAGATCTTTAAAAACATCTTAGGCGCCCACGTGAGAGGTACATACCATTGGTAAAAAAATAAATTTAAAACAGGAAAAAAACCAAAGTGGATCAAAAGAGATGGGAAAGGAGGCAAAAAAAAACAAAAAGAAAGCGTTTCAGCTACTAAAACAGGAGGGGAGTGAAAAAGGGGTAAGAAAATATGGGGGAAAAAATAAATGTCTAAAATAAAGATAAAGGCACAAAAGCTGGAGACAGAAAAAACGTTTCAATAGAAAATAAAACTAACCCCAAAATATTTTTAACTATTAAAAGTAAAAAAGATTAAAAAAAATGTTGGCCCTTTAAAAAATACGAGGGGGGACAGGGGGGGAGAGGAAAAGCAAACCTATTAAACAATTTTTTTCCAACTGTATTTACCGAGGAGGAGATTCCTGTTGAACAGAGGGAGAGGTAAAATCCAACTTAAGGTTTCTTGTCTAACCCAGGAAGAAGTTCAGCTCCGCCTTAGGGAAATTAAATAGACAAATCCCCCCGGTCCGATGGCTACCCACGTGTCCTAAGGGATTTTGTGAGGGGCTAGATAGGCCCCAATTTTTTAAATTATGGGAAATTTTAACGGGGGATGTCCCAAAAGATTGGCGCAAGGGAATTGGTGCCCAAAATTCAAAAAGGGGTCAAAACGTATCCAAAACAATTTTGGCCCGGGAAGTTTTTTCCCTGTTGTAGGGAAAAAATTTTTTAAGGTTTTCTCAGAGATGTATGGGGTTTACTGAACAATAAATTTTTGCCCCCCCTTTCCGCATGGGTTTAAGAGGATCGGTCCCCTTAGAAAATTATTCGATTTAAGGGGGATGTGTGGGTAGTGGGGGGGGGGGGGGGGGGGGAGCTTATATTAATTTTCAAAAAATTGGGGCCCCAAAAGTTTGGTTTAAAATGGGGTGTTGGTGGGTGAAAATTGTGCAATTGGGGTAAGGAAAGGTATGAAAAAAAGGGTAGTAATTAAAAGGTAATTTTCGAGGGGGTGTTTTAGTGGGGTCCACAAGGGTCAGTATTGGGCCCTTTCCTCTTTAACTTTTCATTAAAGATCTTAACAGGGGTTTCACATAGAATACGATTTTGCAGACGATACTAAGCTTGTAAAAGTAATCAACCTAAGGATAAGTGTTATTACAAAGGGATCTGGATATGTTGGAGGGGGGGGGGGCAAGGAAATGGCAGATGAGGGTTTAAAACAGTAAAAGCAAGGGTTTTGACATGGGGAGGAAAAAACCATTACATGATTACAGTTAAAATGGAAAAACACTGGGGAAAAGTGACATGGAAAAAGGACTTTTAGAATCCTTTGGACAGAAACTTAACTGTAGCCCAATGTCAGGCAGCAGTGCCAAAGGGTAAAAGGATCATGGGGTGTATTAAAAGGGGGGTGAGGCAATGATGAAAAAATTATCTCCCCTTAACAATCCTGTTAGACCACACATGGAATATTTTGTACAGTTTTGGGCACCAGTGCCAGGAAAAAACATTGTAGAGCTTGAACAGGTACAAAGGCGGGCCAAAAAAAATAAAAGGATGGGGATGGACTACAGTACCCAGAAAGATTAGCAAATTAGATTATTTTTGTTTAGAGAAAAAACGGGTTGGGGGACATAAAAATATGTTTAAATACATCAAAGGGCAATATAAGTCTCTCCCAAATTTTTTTATACCCCGGGTGTATTAGAACAAGGGGGCACCTCTAGTTTGGGAACAAAAGTTTCTACATAAACATAGAAAGGGGTTCTTTTACTGTAAGGGCATGAGACTATGTAATTCTCTGCCAAGGGTTGTTGGGGAATTCAATAACGGCGTTTAAAAAGGTTTTAATCTTTTTTTTGGGGCGTAATAATATAAAAAAGGTCTAGGTTTCTGGAGGGGGGTCATTGATCCAGGGATTTTTCTATTGCCAATTTGGAGTCGGGAAGGAATTTTTTCCCTAAAATGGGACATTTGGGTTTTTCCCTTTTATTGGGGGTTTTTGCCTTCCCTGGATCAAACCTTTGCATTGCAGGCTGAAATGGAGGACTTCCCTTGTTTTTTTCGGCCTTACCAACTTGAAACTTTGGGGACCCAGTAATGGGTTATCGGGTATTTTTTTTTTTAGCTACCAAAAGGGCAACGGGGGCACCGGGTCCAGCGTTGAGGGGGGGCAGCAGCAATATAGGTAAGTACATGTTGTTTTTTTTTTTATTGTATCAGTCCTGGATAGTATAAGAAGATCTTATATTAAAGGTCAGAGTGCCTGTTAAAATTGAGATTTATCATTTTTGGGGATTTTGAAGCTAATTCTTGAAAAACATTGAAAGATCTTTTTTATCATAAACGGAAAAAACCTATGGAAAATTTCAGGGGAATAATTTTTACAAACCCCAAGGGCATTTTTTGGGTTTTTTTACACAGTTGGTACATTTTGATCTGAAAAAAGTTTTGGGCCCCTTTAAAGGGGTTGTCTCATTTTAAAGTTTCATAGGATGCATAATGAAAAAATGTGCTTTGCTCTGTCACTTCCGGTCAAGTGTAAAGTAAATTTGCATATGAGCCCTGTGTATTCAGGGCTTTTCCCGTTTATTATGATTATTTTGTCTTGATTAGCTAAAATTTCCTTCTACCCGGTCTGGGGGAAGCTTCTGACTAATGTAAAAAGTTTGAGTAATTACTGTCTTTTTTTGATTTTAAACAATAAACACAAGCTTTTACACTGCTTTTGTACCCCTTTTGATGACATCAAATCTTGCTATCAGATAGAAACAAAAGCAGGGGGGGGGGAAAATACAAGGTTGGTCACTTTTTGGTTTAAAACCCTTTGAGCCCCCCCGAAGGTGATAAAATAAATTTTTAGCCCGTTAAAAAAAAAAGATGAAAAACAATATTTTTGGAAAACTTTTCATTTTGTGTTCCCCACATTTTGAAAGCTATTCTTTTTAGTGAGACAAACCCCTTTTAAACCTAATAATTTGGGGAAATTTCCCTGGGGTTTTTAGAAAGTTTTCTGAAGAAGCCGGTTTGAGGTTATTGGTCCTCTTAAGGCAAATATATAATATTTGTGGAACCTGAAGACAGGTGATGAGAACTTTTTACTAGAACATAACATGTTATCTGTTTTAAAAATAAATTATTTAATGACAAATTAGAAAAAATCTTGGGCGTATCGGAAAAGTTACAGATACAATAAAAACCAGCTGTTAAACTAAAGTATAGACATATTAACGTGCTTTGAGATTGCCACATGTTATTGTTAATAGATTAGAACATTTTCCATACTTTTCATTATTCTAGCCTTGAGGTAAAATGTTTTCTTTGGATTGTTGAGACAGTTGTGACAGACAGGGGTTCATGCAAGGTTTACAGCCTAGTAGACATGATTTTCTGTAAAGGCATCATTGGCCCAGCGCTTTAGTGGCAGTGTTACAAAGGTTTTGCCCGAATTTTCCCGTGGAATTTAATTTTGTTTTTTTTTTGCTATATTTTTATAAACTTCCCCGTTTATATAGGTAAAAAGTTGCTTTTTTTTTCACAAGCCCCAGAATTTTATAAATTTATTATTACAAAACCACTATTTAAATTAAATTTTAGCCCGTTGAAAAAAATGATTTGGAAGAAGCAAAACTCATGGGGGAAAATTTTGGGAATAATGTAAAACGATCCCGTAATTAATTTACTAAAACATTATACTAATCATATGACATTGTTTTTACATCAATCAACTAGTGAAACCAAGTAAAAAGTCAACGCTTTTATACTGTATTGAAAGAAATAACTCATACACTTAGTAAATTATTTATTCTATTCTTGCTCCATCAAATGCACTGTAAAAGTGACTACATTGATGTTGTTAGTGAAATGGTACCACTGTTTGGCTAAACGCCCCAAAAAATAGACGAAATACCTTTTAAGGTGGGCCCCGTGTCATAATTGGCAATATCTGGCCCCAGTGTTAAGAGAGTCTGCAACAAACATTACTATTGAGGACAGGAAGGCCATACTAAGGGCAGAGCATGATGGAATGCAAGCAGGATTTGGTTTGGAAGGCGTGTAACTGGAGCAAGATAAGGGAGAAATAATGTACACACGTGGCAAAACTGTTGGTACCCTTCCATGAAAGAAAGAAAAATCCACAATGTTCACTGAAATAACTTCAAACTGAATAAAAAATAAAAAAATTTAAAAATTTTTTTTTAAATTTTAAAATTGTAATGAATTTTGGGGTTTAACCGAAAATGGAAAAAAAAAAAAACTAATGTAACTGGCCTGGAAAAAAATGATGGTTCCCTTAACTTAATATTTTGTTCCATTGCATTTTGAGGCAATCACTGCAAACACACAATTTTGGTAACTCTCAATGAGACTTCTGCACCTGTTCATTTTGTCCCACTCCTTGTGAGCCAACTACTCCAGCTGTCTCAAGTGTGAAGGGGGATCCAGACTGCATGTTTCCTTCAATAGATATTCAATAGGAATCATATCAGGGCTCATAAAAGACCACTTTAGAATAGTCCAATGCTTTGCTCCTAGCCACTCTTTGATGCTTTAGGTTGTGCGATTTGGGTTATTATCCTGTTAGAGGACTCATGAGCTGCGACTGAGAACAAACTTTCTAACACTAGGAGGCACATTTCACTCCAGAATGGCTTGATAGTCTTGAGATTTTATTGCACCCTGCACAGATTATAGACACTCTGCGCCAGATGCAGCAAAGCAGTCCCAAAACATAACTGAGCCTCCATGTTTAACCCCTTAAGGACCCGGCGTTTTTTGTTGTTGACATGTTTGTTTTTCCCTCCTCGCCTTCCCAGAGCCATAACTTTTTTATTTTTAAACCAAATAAACAATGAGGGCTTTATTTTGCGGGCAAGATGTATTTTTCTAATGGTTTTTATTCGCGGCTATAAAAATATAGAATATATGGGAAACCCAAAAAAATTCCAAGGGGGAAAAATTTGGAAAAAAAATGTATTTTCGCCATGTTTGGGGGGTTTTGCTTTTCAGCGTTAATCTTTGGTCAATAAATGTGTTTTGATTCTACGGTTGTTTACACACCGGAATACCAAACAGTGGGGTTTTTCCGTTTTTTTTGGGTACCGAAAAAAAAAATTTCCAAACGTTTTCTTTTTTTGAAATTTGCGCCCGGCGCAGTTTGTGGGGCCCAATAACTTTTTTTTTTTATAACCTACGGAGTCAGGAGGGTGCTTTTTTTTTTGCGGGCAAAAGTGACTTTTTTTCGATAGCATTTTTGAAATGCATGCAACTTTTTTGTCATTTTATTCCTTTTTTTTAAGTGCGTAAAATGACAAAAAAACGCAATTTGCCGTTTGGATTTTTTTTTCTTCTACGGGTTCGGTACGGGAAAAAATGTGTTTATTTTTATAGATCGGCTTTTCCAGAGCGGCGATACCAAATATGTGTAACTTTTTATTATTTTATTGTTTTTATTTGTAAAATGGGGAAAGGGGGGTGATTGTGAACCTTTAAATACTTTTTATGTACGTTTAGAAACTTAATGTATTTATTTTTTTTTACTTTAACATTGACGTCCACCTATGGTGCTTCGACACCAGGTGCAGGTGAATTTGTCAATAAAGCAGTCTTATGCATTGCATAGGCCATGTCTCATTTAGACTGTACCAAGGATGTTTGTCGGTTTTCCCCATCTTCCTGTGCTGCGGGACGTGGAAGTGGGGCAAACCAGGACATGGAAATGTGATCAGTACCTTCGCGAACAGGCTCCCAGGTCTGCCATGTCCGAGCAAGTTGATACTGGCACCGATCTTAATTCATTCAAAGCTGTGGCCATCTTTGCCGCGAGCATCTGAAGGTTAAACAGTGGCGGGCGGCAACATGCTGCCGTTCGCGCTGTACGGCCGGGTTGTTAACGGTCGATAGCTGCGTCCGGGGGAGGGTGAGAGTTGTGTGAGCGATCGCCCTGGGCAAAGTCCCCTTATGGACGCCTGGGACGAGTACTCATACGTCACAGGGTCCTTATGGTTAACAAACAAACACAAGGTTCTGTTCTTTGTATGCTTTATTTTTGTGTCTGTGAATATAAAGATGATTTGCCAAAAAGCTCCAGTTTTGTCTCATTTGTCCAAAAGACATTCTCCCATAAGCTTTGTGGCTTTCAATATGCATTTTGGCAAAATGCAGTCACGCTTTTTTCTGATTTCCTGGCAACAGTGGTTTTCTTCTTAGTCATTTCATTAATTCCACTTTGGCAAATACAGCAATGGATGGATGTGTATACTGAATACTGGTGTATCTTTATCGCCTTGTGATGTTCACCTCTAAACTCTTTGGAATAGTTATGGGCATCTGTGTGTTGCACCATTGGTATATTATCAATCTCTTCAATTTGTCATCAGTTTTACTCTTACAGCCATGTCCAGAGAGGTTGGCTACAGTTTCATTGACCTTGAACTTCTAAAATTTATCTGCAACTGTAGTAACAGGAACATGAAGCTGTTTGGACTAATGGGTCTTATAACCATCATGTTAAACATTTTGTTTAATAATTTATGTTTCTAATCTTCTGAGACAACTCTCTCCTTAGTTTCCTTTGTTCCATGTTCAGTGTGGGACACACCATCATAACACAAAAGCAGTAACACAGCGACTATCACGTCTTTAATAAGTTCAGGCTGGACTGATTTTAAGTTTGTAGGACACCTTGACATGCTAATTACAGGACACACCTTAGTTTAACATGTCCCTATAATCAAATTACATTCAAAATGTTTGTAGTGGTACTACCATTTTTTTCCAGGCCAGTTTCATTATTTATTTATTTATTTTTTCAGTTGAACCACAGTTCAATGCAATGTCTAACTTTCATTAGTTGATTTTAGTAAGTTTAAATTCATTGTTACTTTTGACAGTTTCAAGTTATTTCAGTGACCAGTCTGTAGTTTTCTTTGTCTTTAATGTAAAAAAAATACCAAACAATGTGTCCATATGTGTAAGGGTTGGTGAGTAGTTGTGGGTAAAAGGAGGAGTAGGAGCATCTGGAAACATTTTTCTTTGACAAACAATGTCCATTACACCCACCATCTGTTATGGATATGCCAATGGTTGTTTGCTGGAGCACGTAGGCTAAATAGGGGGTTTGAATAAGTATAGCGTATGCGTCAAGTAGGTTTTAGAGGGTGTTTATGCCCTCTGCTTAAAGGCCTAAGACCCTGTGTTGGAGGATATACTGTGTTGACAGCTATAGCAGACAGCTTCTTAGGACTGGATTTGATTTACCACTACGCCTCTGCGCGCTCGCGTCTATGTGCTTTGGGTGGGAGAGGGAGATATATAGAGAATAGCCTCACCATCAGAGTTGGGCTTTTGAGTCACTACACGCACAGCACAGACAACCTTACGCAACAAAATGATATCTCATCCAGTGCTTGCGTTCGGGGTACCCTAAACGCACACACACACACATGCAATTTCTCACCGCTCCCAAATCCGATACCCTCCACGATATCCACCCCACTCCACACCTACACAACCACGCCACACCGAGGGGACTTTGGGCTAACTCCAATCCTTCGCAATCCTATCTATTAATAAACACAAACCTTTGAGTGACCTCACAATACACACATAACTCACTAACCTAACTATCACTACCTACTCCACCGACATATATATCTCTCTATACCCACCGAGATCATTATTTATTGTTTTATTAGTAGTGTTAATCTCAACCAGCGCTTTATATGTAGTATCGACGGAATGATTTGAACACACACTGAGTGATGGTTTATATTGTTTATAAAAAAAAATCATAACCAAAAATTTTTGGATGATTGTACAAATATATTTTTAAATAGTAGATGAGAGAGAGAGAGAGTAGTATAGAGAGTATTGAATAATAAAGTATAAACATAAATATCCTAATTAAAATAAAAAATACTAAAAAGAATTATAAAAATAAAAGTGTAAGTGTTTGTTTTTGTGTGTGTGTAGTGTTTATGTGTGTAATATGTTTATTTGTAAGTAATAGTTTAAGGAGAAATGCCAATAAGTAGATCTGATAGAACTAATACGCTGATAAGCAGGGAGAGTCTCTATAAATGTGTTTTTGAACACACACAGGTGAGTTATATGTAGCTGTGTGTGTAGTGGTGACATGGATTTGTGTATGCGGTAGTAATATACAGACATAATACATATAAAAGTGAAAGTATTATTAATACAGCAGTTTTGTTTTAGTTTTAAGTTATTATTAAGAATTTCATTTATAAATCTGTGTAGAGAGTGGGAGTGTATTCATATGATGGTGAGGTTTTGGAGAGGTTGTATGGTGGTTTTCTCTCAGTGAACTGAGAGATTTGTTAGGTATTATGGAGGATGTGTGAGTCTATCTCAGTGCTCTAATTGAAGGGGGGGGTGGGGTTCCTTATTGTTAGTTTTTAAGGTTAGTATATTCGATGGAGCATACCCTTTGTGGAGTGTGGATTGAATGCTATAGTATTTGTGATGATAAGTTGTATGTTTTGATCATATCGTTTTAAGATGATTGCTAAAAATTTTGAATATATTATTAATAAGTACTAGAAGAAAGTTTTCTTACAATAAGATTTTCCTCACAGTAATCGAAGACTCCGTGTTGAGGGAGTTAAGTTTTTGATGAAAATTTTTTTTAAAGAGAGATTATTATATAAATGAAATAATCAATTATTATAAGAAAATACTATACCTGATATACGATATATGTGATTTTGATAGTTTTTTTGATTTAAGAAATGTATACTTTACTTTGATTTGTTAAGATCAGCTAAGATCTTAGAATATGAATGAAAATATATAATTTTTCAGTTATTTCCATTAGATTTTTTAAGAGAGATTTGTGAGGAAAATAAGTGATAACTTTATATAGTTCGTGAGGAATTATACGAAGTTTATGATATGTATTTATGAGGGTAGAGTAGAGTGAGAGAGTGTCTGAAGAAAATGAATGTGATAGGAGCGTAGCGTAAGTATAGAAGTTTAGTTATATAGAGAGCGCGGGATTGAGATATAAATAAGAGTTGAGAAGAGTTCATGAATGTGTGTAATAACGTTCCTTATCTAGTGTGGACTCTGACGAGCTTTGTATAAGCTTTAGTATTTGAGTACTAAGTGTTATTTTTGATGAGTTTTGATTTTTTTATGTTTGGATATATAGCTACATAATAGCGATTTTTTAATCATTATGATGATAAAGTTATCTCTTTGAGTTTTGGGTGTGAGAGTGGTGGTGTTGTTAGTGTTGAGTTTGTTGGTATGGTTTTATGTGGTTTTGTTGATGGATGATTTGTGTTGTGTAGTTTCTTTTATGATCTTTGGATTATTTATGCATAGGTGAGAATGATAGTAAAAGAGTTTATCTAGATTGGAGAAGTAAGTAGTGTATTGGGTTTTTATGTGTTGATGAGGATATAGTATAGTTATTAGTATTTGAGAATTATTTGGTGATAATTTTTTTGGATTAATGTGAGAAGGAGATGATGTTGGATGAGGTGTGAGATGGATGTTTAAAGTGGGTGATTTGTTAGATTAATGGTAGTAGACTATGTCTCTGTCTTATTTTTTTAATTGATTTAATCTAATTGGGTATTTGAATCTCTATTTATTGTTTTTAGAGAGTGATTATATATTGAGTATTGTGTGTTTTAATTGTTGAGATAGTGGTTTTTGATTGTGATTGTTTTGAGCTGGGCGTTTTTTATCATTTTATTAAATTTTTTTTTGTTAGATAGTTATTATGTTAGTAGTTGAGAGTTTTATGTTAAGATTGATAATATAGTATTTTTTTTGTTTGGTTGTAAAAATTGTGAGTTGATAGAGAGAGTAATAATAGTTTTTGATAGTGTTAGTTTGTGTGTTGTATATATATAGGGATGTGTAATGTTTTGTTGTTAATTTTGTGTTTTTTTATTATTTTTTTTTTATTTATTTTTTTTTTGTGTATTATTTTTGTAATATTTTTATTATATTTTTTTATTATTTTGTTTTTGTTTTTAAGATGTTATAGTTTATAATTGAAATGAGATTAATATAATTTGTTTAGGAATATATTTTTTAGATATGATGATTTTGAGAGCTTTATTAGGCGAGAGTTGTAATGAAGGTTTTGTGTAAGGATGTTTTATGTTGGGGGTGAGAAATGATATTATAGAGTAATGATAGAAAAGTGTTAATTTATTAGTAGATTTTATAAAATATTAATAAAAAAATAGTCGATCTATAATATTATATCTATTTTTGAAATTATTAATTGAAAAGGATAATAAGCATATTATTTTATTTTAGACGATTCTTACAATTAGAAGACCCACATATAATTATTACAGTTATGTATTTATAATTCTTATAATGAGATTCAGAGATAGAAATCGCTTCTTAAAAGACATATAAGAAATATATTTTAGTTATTGTCTACACTTTATTTTTATTTCTTAATTCCCAGTTTACATAAATAATATAATTATCTTTAAACACACCATCAATTCGATCTTAGAACTTTGCACTTAGGAGTTGTCATATGTAAGTTGAAATCGATATCCAGCCTCCACTCTAGTTTTCTCACATGAATATTATCATATATTTAATAACGAAAATCTTAGGAGTATGCTCCTACTCACTACATGAGAATAATAACTGCGATCTCACTATAAATAAAATACTTACTACAGCGATATAAGATAGTTAAAAGTTGATAAAGTATTTATATTAAATCATGCGATATGCTTGTTATATTTGATGAGTTCTAGTTTTAAGTCTTATTACTCTATTATCGTCGATACATAAATAATATATTGAGTAAATATTGACTATTTAAACTATATGATGATCGTAATAAAATTTATGTTTTATTCATAATTAGTTAATTGTTTTTTATCTATTTTTTTATTTGTCTGTGTTGTTTGTTTGTTTTGTTTTTTGTTTTTTTTTTGTTTTTTTTTTTGTGATGTTTTTTTATATTATTTTTTAGTTTATAATTTATTTATATATAATATTATATTTATATATTATATATTTTAATAATATAATATTATATAATACATACTAATTATTATTATTATATATTATATTTCATACCTATATTATATAATTTATATTTATATACTATAATATTAATAATCATTTAACCAAATATAAATATTATATTATTAATAATAATATAAATATATAAAAATTTTTTATTTTTTTCTGAAGATATCATTTATATATTACAGTTAATACCCCAAAGGCAGATTTTCTTTATACAATACAAGGTTTTCTTCATCACAACTTTTGCTGACTGACTTTCTATCTCTTACAATTTAACATCCCGGCGATCGCTCCTTCCATTATCGTCTCCCTTCAACGTGAAGAACACATGGTGACATCATCATTCTGTGTGTGAGCAGTAGGAAGAGAAAGGAAGTACACCAGCTCTGCAGACGTCATTGCAACGGTCAGTTATCATGCCAGCTGTCACACTCCCCGCCACAAGCGTACGCTTGTAACCAGAAACACCTTGCATTGCTGTAAGCGACAAGTATATACATACAGCCTAAAAATCTGATACAAACAAGTGTGAGAAAATAGCATGCAGCTCCAAGGTCTCATGAATTTACTATCAACATACGCCTCCTCTCTCAGCGCAGGATGTCTATGAAGTGGGACAAGATGCCTCGCGTGTATTCATTATAATCAACAGAGAGAGCTGGTATACTTTGATTAACTAGTTTATAATGAAAGTAGAATTCCCTAGTCTCCACAACACCCAAAGCTAAAGACCTTACTACGTAATCATTGTGTAGTCGCCTCACTCTACCTAAAACGAGAGCGATCCCCACCACAAGAACTTCATCACCGGAGATGATGTACTAGAGGATAGACAGACAAGCTTTTATTACATAAACACCTGACCACAACCTAACTTACTAACATTACTCACCATAGAATATGTCGCAAAACTCTCTCCATTAGACATAAACAATCATCCACACACACCTAACCGAACTCATTCACTCACTGGCCGAACCTACCGCTCAGCTACCTCGGGTAAGTTACTTGTTGTACACACTAAAGGGAATGTAAGCCATTTAGATTGATGACCCACACACACAAAAGCACACACGCTCCAAACAGCGAAATCCCTGGACTATTGTGTGTGTCCATAGCAAAGGGCACCCGGTTGAAATTTGTGATCTGGTTATTATTGTATTAAGATGCCATATAACATCAATTTAGGGGCCGTTTGGCAATCAACTTAGATATAAGATTGTTTAAGATAAATAACAAACTGTTTTCTTTGATCGTTTTAGATATATATGATTTTGTTATGATAGATAAGTGAGTAATGATTATTGTTATCTGTCCCCATCATTACAGATATGATCTTTGCAGCGAGAAAACCTCTTAAGTCCCTGGGACAGTCTACTGCTGAGCCAGCGTATCTAAACTTATTATAGACTGTAAAAATTATCTTATATATCTATATGTGTCACTACAGAAGCAGTTTTCTTATAAACATAATGGTATATTTAGCATTTTGCCACTTGGTCAGAAGATTATTCCTGACCTATAAGTAATTGTCAGTTAATCTTCACAGTATATGTGATGTGGAAGAATATGATATAACACAATAGTGAACAAAATCCACCCCCACACCCGAATTCTAAATAATTTTTGTATGTTTGGAAGAGTGATATCTTCATTTACACATTATTTTTTTTAAATTATCTGCTTTTGGTGCAGTGATATCCAGTGAAAATAAAGTAATTGCATGTCTGCATTTAATTAATTTCCCTGTGAGGGTTTTTATGTACATTTCGACTTTTCCTGTGCTGCAAGTAGCCTCCTTTCTCTGTAGATAAGCAGTAACATTTCGATCTTCCCTGCCGCTGTAAAACTACATATGTTTTCTCCTTAATACTTTGCTGTTCTTCCTTGGTCTCAGTGCGCTCCTTCTGTCATCTCCCACATGTTGAAAACCTCGGGAGACAGAACCGAACTGTGGTTTTGAGGACAACTACAAAAAGCCACATCCCTTTGTTCACTCTGATCCTCATGGACCTCAATCAGCAGAGGGCTATTCCTGTGGCCCTCGAGGAAGATATGATCTTATGTGCTCTCATTCTCTTATACTTTAGAACTACTTTTTCTTGAACTGAAAAAAGCGACCATAGATTAATAAGTACCTTTACCTTTAAGGGCGGGCAGAATTAAATGAGTGTGTGTGTGGGGTGCAGGGCCTTAGAAATTGTAAGATCAGGTCAATTGGATGGGGGGGGGGGGGGGGGGGGATACTTTTTTTGATTGTGCAGTAATCGCTTTTAAACCATATTGTTACTGACTGCTGGATATGGCTCCTTCACCTCTACAGTTAGGAGGTGGCCAAATCAGATATAAGGTAAGGCCCAGTTGATGGGCAAAGGTGCCAAACAATTTGAATCTACAGGATCCTGAGATGTAAAATCCTGTGCTATGCTTACTGATATAATAATAATAATAATAATAATAATAATGAAATAATAATAATAATAATAATGATAATAATATATAATAATAATAATAAATAATAATAATAATAATAATACAGTAAGGGAGCACAGTATTGCATATTGGGTGAAAGTAATAACATACGTCATTAATTTTGCCTTGTCACTAATACACTATACTAACTTAGATTTTCTTTTTCTTCGATGAGCAAGCAGAGAGGAAAGTGTAAGTAGATATTTTGTATCCGGAGATACTGTATGAAACCATTTCTAGTCGAACTCATTTCTATATTCAGAACAAATTCTAGCTTATGGGCTATATTGAGCAAACTGACATTCCAAAGCAAAACGGAAGGTCATGTCATTCCAGGACAGTGTGGCATCTTCTGTCTCTTTCCGTTCTACCTTTAGTGAAACATTATTCTCCCATGAAATGTCAAATAGCCACTGTACAGGGGTGGGGGGGGGAAGGGGGGGTTTTGCTGGGATACACAGCACACCACTTAATCTCTTATTTTCAGTCCTGAATTTGATTACATGTTATCAGAAGAATGCTATATTACACTTATAAAGTAAATGAATATACTGATTTATTTCTGTAGATCCAAAGATGCCATGCTGCCTTTAGTTGTATAGTCATAAAACTTGCATTAGAGAGAACAAAGTATCATTATGATCAGAACATTCCTGCGGGAAATAGAGCAGAACAAGTTGCCTGGAAAAAAATAACTTAGAAAAACACTACAACACAGTATATTATTATTAGGATATGAGGTGCTCCACATAACAGCCTACATTTTCCATGTGATGGTTAGAAGTGAAATAAGGCATCTAGGAGGTAACATGAAGATTCTGAGCCACAATACAAAATCTGAAACATGGCCCCAACTATTATTTAATTTATAGTTCTAGTCTCATATGTAATAGGTGGACCTCTGAGTTCACAATTTCCATAGACCAGTTGTGATAGAATCCTATCCTAACACCCACACACCCCACACAAAATTCCTCCTTAAAAGAGGTTGTATCATTTCATTAAGTTAATTTGGTTCTTTCGAATAAGCGGACATGAAAACAAGAGCAAGCTTTTGCATGTGGATGTCTTTGCAAAGGCTGTATGTTTTCACCAGTCTGCCTTATCTTCGTTTTGTGTAAACACTGTCCCCAAGTGCGGTCGGTTATCCCACCTCCTTTCATTTCATTGATTGCTGATGGCTCTACTATATTTACATTCTGTTCGGCCCCGGTCGATATTCACGGGAGCTGTGCATTCCCTATGCCATTTCTCACTCACAATGAAGTGGTCACAACAATTCACTCTTATACAGGCACCTAGCTCGCTTCATGACTTCATGCCAAGCTTGCTTCGACAATCAGAAACAGCAGCAATTGTGCCTCGGTTAGTCCCTAATGCCCTGCATAGAAGGAGATGAATCGTGCTCTAGAGAGTTCATAAAAACTTGGGAAGTCAACCTGTAACAAACCTCCAGCCTGTGAGATGAAAGAGATCAGGCGGCGTCTCTGAGTTCATAGAAGACTTTTCTAGACTGAATGCAGTGCTGTGGTATTATAAACAGCTTCTTACAAAATAAAGACTGCAAAAGAAGAACGACACACAGTGACATTTGGACTCAGAGGGGGGGGGGGGAACACACTGACTCGGAGTAGAGCATAAAGTAGGGTGAAGGAGGAGATGGTTTACTCTCGCTCTAATTCCGCTATCTCTCATGATAGTAATCTTCTCATCCTTCTATCAACTCGATTCCGCCCCTACACGCCATTATAATATAGGGGGGGAGGGGGGTGTTTGTGATATTGGACATTGGGGTTTATTTTATGATTTTAGTTTAAAAGTCTATAATAACTCGCACACTGACGCGATCACAGCAAATACTCGTTGGCTGCTTCTCCTTTGGATGCTCTCTGCAGTAAAAAATATTGGACACTGTGGAACAACCACCTTCTCCTCAAGCATGCTCGTACCGTCATTTTTTTATTGGGCCTCCCAGGACACCGCTCGTCTCTGTTCTCTCCTACCTCTCTACCGCCTCCAGTCATGTCTAATTTTCCGGTTCTATCTCCTACTCGCTTTTCCTGCTTGCTGTTGTGTTCGCTCAGGACTCATTGCTAGGTTCTCTCCGTTTTGTTTCCACTGTTGTGTGCACTCTACACATCCTCCCATTGGACAAACCATCAGCAAAATAAAAAAAAAAATATTTACATCAATAAAATTTTTAAATTAAGATTTGGCTTCCAAACGCATCTCTACGCTGATGACACTCAACTAATAGCACCTCCTCCCGAGACATCACTCCTGCGTCTGGCTACAAAACACCAGTGGACTGTCTGTCGCACTTCTCTGACATCATCGTCGGCTCTGCTCACATCTGAAACTAAAACCCACAAAAACCGAACTCTGTCTATTCCACCATCTTCCTGACCAACCTTACCACTTCGCATTTTTCTGTGCTCAGTGTGTGGCATCCCACCATCAACTCCTAGGCAACAGGCCCTTCGCTGTCTGGGTTATACTAGATTCTAATTCTGTACTTCACCCATAAATTTATCCAATCCATTGCCCCGCTCCTGTCATCTGCAACATCAAGACATCTCCAAATCCAGTACTTTTATGCACTGTAGAAACAGCTCAAACCCTTGTTGTTGCTCTCATTCATTCTCGCCTAGACTACTGGCAACTCTGGGGGGCCGCTCACCACCATGGGTAAGCTTATCGTCTTCCTCTCTGTAAACTCTCCCCTCTTCAATCTCCTGAGATGCAGGGGCAACCAGCTTTCTTTCTCTCCAGCCGCTATACCAATGCCATCTACCTTGTGTCATTCACTGCACTAGTTGCCCATATCAGTACAGATACAAATATAAAACTCATCACTCTCACCGCATAAAGCTCGTCCACATGCTTCACCCCCTTAAGATTTTCCTCTCTCATCTTTATTGGTTGCTGTCTACCACCCGACCCGTGACTGTCGCGCTCTGCTGATGATATCAGATTACATGTCTCATGTCATCCAAACCTCCCATGCCGTCTCAAAGATTTCACACATGCGCGGCCAATTCTCTGAGCATGCTGGTCCGCGGACAATCAGGCACACTCACAACCACTCTCAGTTTTTAAGAGGGCTCTAAGAACGACATCTTCTCAAGAGCTGGCATATTATAGATCCGCTAATTGCTACCCCCACCTGCTATTCATCACCTATATGTCACTCCCAAGCTACTAGGCACTCACAGGCACTCTATCTGTATATAAATACTGTCAGGGTGGCAGGTCACCCAACTTCTATGTGAAACCACCTCGTATATTATGTAACATTGTGCTGGACCATTGAAACTGAAGGCAGGCGTCTTAACTCCTTTGTCATCGAGCCCATGTACACCAAATATGATTGTAATCTCATCTTCATCCCCCCCCCTCCCCAGATTACCCCCCCTTACCCCCCGAGGGAAACCCCCCATGGCTTCAAAAATAAAAATTTGTTGGGGAATGTGGGGGGGGGGGGGTAAATACAGAAAAAAAAAAAAAAAAAAAAAAATAAAGAAGATATAAGGAGGATAATGGGTTGTTCAGTTTATTGTTAATGTCTGTCTATACCCTTTTCTAAATTGTAAATGGGCTGCGGAATATGTTGCGCTATATATATAAAAAAATTATTATTATTATTATGATTTATTATTATTATGTATTATTATTATTATTCATCACCCCTTCAGTTAAGAAACCCACCCACTGGGAGGGGAAGGAAACCCCCCAGTAATTCAGAACTGAGAGAATCAAGCCTTCAAGAAAACAGCCAGAACTGATGAAGCGATACACCCCCATTTAAAGATCTTTTGCACTAGTTTTCATACAATAACCTCAATTGCTCATACGATTTTTGTTTTTTAGGAGATCAAAGCTGTCTAGACAAATTAATTTTAGATTAAATTTTCTAAAGACTAGTAAAATAATTGTTATTTAATAACACTAATATTATTTATTGCACTACATTCTTAGCAACTTGTTATAATAATGACACATAAACGAGACCTCCGACATTGAGTTATTTACTTGTTTCCATATACGGATGTAGCAAAGACTATTTGGCATAAATAAGTATCAGGGAAATTGAGATGAGCCTTTTCACTCAGAATCTTCACTTAAAAGCAATTGGAAAAGTTGAGTATTAAGAATCTATACGCAACAGGTATGATAATGTGTTAAATGTCCAGTTAGGCTATATTTGTAATTTAGTTTTTCTAGTTTGCCCCCATTAAGATGCAAAAGTCTAACCTTTAGGGCGACATGTAAGAACAGAGCTGTGCCAGTTATCTGGCATCAAAAAGCTTATTAGACTCTGTTTCTATAAGTATGAACATGTTCATTCCAAACTTTGACATATAGTGCCGATTCAACACTTTTAAATGAACCGAAAAGATTATGGCGTTCTGGGGCGTGTTTGCATCCACAGTCATAAAAGTAGACACAAATTTAAATGAATCTTATGATGCCAAATCTAGGCGCAGGAGAACAGGTTAGAACAGCCAGACACAAGTTAAAGGTGGGTCTCCTGAAATAGACTTGTATTAGGCAAACTAGAACTGCACCTGTTTGTATAGACATATCAAAGAATAGTGTCATGCATTCTGGCGCATTCTATTGTAAACTTAAAGGCAATTTATGAACTGGCCTGTCAGCCGCGCAACAATTCATCAGCATGTCGCCTCTTATTAAAGTGTATTATTATTGACAATGAAGATTCAGAAAGAAAGTATGCAGTCATGAGCATTGTGGTTCTTTTAAGATCTCCTTGTCTGAGTCATGTAGCACCATAATTTTCTTAGAATAGTAGCACTTTGGCATAAAGTGGAACTCTTGGTGGCAATACAGTGTAATGAAATGCTCTGCTCTCAGGACTAATACATGTGTGTGTGTGTATGTGATTGCTGTTTAATTAAATCTTCTCTATTACATAAAGAGTTGTTATCCCTGGCTATGGTATAAGAGGAGAAATGTGGTGAACTAGTGAAATGAGCAAGAATTGTGACTGTGATTCTGTGTTGGTCCCCTTAAAAGAGTTGTTGGAGATTTTAACCACTTAATGATCACCCAATGTCTTTTGATGGCGGGCAGTGGAACACCTATATTAGTAGCGACATCTCTTGACATTGATACCTCAGAAGGGGTTTGTGGCTCCCAGTGCTACAGCTGCTCTAGAAATGGAGTTACAACTAACAGCTACGTTCCTTTCTCTTCTGAGCATTGGCGGAGGTGAGAGCTGTCTCTTATTCCCTGCTAAGATTTAACCTTTTGATTGTGTCTGAGACCACAGCATGATTAAAGAGGGCTCCTTTGCTTGAACAGGTCACTGGGTTTCTCAGTGCCTGGTGGAGCCTTGGAAGTCCCTTTTGAAGTCAGCGCACTGAGACCTAGATGAAACTCAAGCTTCTGTCAGTAAGCCTGTTGTCAGGACACACTGTGCCCTAAGAAGTGTATATTAAGGTTTAAAAAGTTATCCCTCAATGTAGTAAAAAAAAAAATAAATAAAAATATAAAACCGTGCAACAACAAAGAATGAGTAGGCAATGGTACCTGATGGGTACCTAAACTGGCTGATGTATAGTGCTCGTATTGATATCTCCAGCATCGTTGGTGGCCATCATTTCAGTACACATCAATGTTCCGTACTGAACAACACTGCGGACCACTGTCACCTTGTCCAGCTGTGAAGTGCTCCTTGATCATACAGATGATGATCCATGCCTCTGTGTGGTCAGGACTTTAGCATGAAGAACTATGCCTGATAAACGGTGGCTTACAAATTGACGACCAAGACCACTTGGTTGCCTTTCACTTCCCTTAAATGTGCCTGGAGTTGTGTGGCTTTCATCATCTGATTTCACAGGGCATTGTTCACAATGAAGCGGTCATTAGCGTGTGATGTAGCTAAAGAAAGTCCACTTCTTTACCTTTCTGTGACTCTTATTGTCTCTGTATATCTCTGCACAACCCGTGCTGATGACACTCCTTGTGACACTCTATAGCTCTTCCGTGCCACATTCCATCTTGGACATCCTTTGCTGAGAGCCTTCACAAGTGGCAAGTACTATTGATCAATTGTAAGGTGTTGTAATTGTCTCATGATGTCAAAATGTGATCAGCATGATCAGACTTGGACAAAATAAAACTTCACTCTATACAAAGTAGTATGGCACTACATTCGAAAATGGGTGGTGGGAGGCATACAATTGATCAACAACATTGGGACAGTACCTTGTCATCGTGAGGCTTTAAGCAGGATGCTCTCAGACAGAAATGGTGAATAAACAGCATGATGAGGAGGGACTGTTTTAAATCCCAATTAAAATTGATCCCCTAAATTTTATTGGTGAATTTTGGCTAGCTAGTTTCTTGTTATAGATAAGTCAAGTCGTCAAAAAATACTGAAACACCGAAGCAGTTGACTTGAACATTCTACATAGTTAAGAGATGGTCTCATTTAGTTTAGTTAAAAAAAATCAAGAAATGTTATGTTCATAATGAAATTTCAACCAAAATTCAAATATCCCCAACGTTTTTATGAGTAGTGAATATAACCATTTACAGATTATACAGCATGTTAAATACTAGTACTGTGCATTTCTAGTTACCACTTATTGTTCATACATGGTACAAATGTGGCTCTGGAAAGTACAGGTTGCCGTTTAGAATTTGTGTAACATAATGAAATAAATGTATTTGGCAACTTTTAATGAAGATTATATAAGTTATATAAATTTGGACATACATTTACACCGTATCAACTACTGTAGTTTAACTCCAAGGTCATGTAGAGCCACTCTTTACCCCGTTTTCGAAGAGATAGATCCCTCAAATATGAAATGTTGTTTAATCACTGAACATGTTCCTCACTTCTTGTATAAATATGTGTTTAACAACATAAGATTAAAGGGGATGTATCGCTGCCTTACTTTGGCTGCGTCGAACGTCTCTTAGCTTCCCAGCTCTGGGCATGCCGGGGCGTGGCGTCCCCTCCCAGCTGGATGACATCCCTCCCCCTTCACTGCTGGCCTTAGGGCTCCCCCCTCCCCCCTGAGTCCACATATCACTGTGTCTCTCCCCATCCTCTTATTTATAAAGCTGTATACATACCACAGGCTGCATTCAATCTAATCTGAGCACTGATCTCTCACAGCTGGAGAAAGTATACAGCTTTCTAAGAACTGCACAGATCTGCGTGTATGCAGGAGAGTTAGGCCCCAAAGGGTCAAAACTGTCATGTTTTCTCTTGTACAACTGCTGCAGTCTGTTTCTGCAAGGTGTGGAAACAGAAACTGCTACGGCCCCTAACACAGAGTCAGACACACAGCTCCGTGAAACGACCCAGGGGCTGTACAGAACGTAAATGAGCTCTCAGCAAAGTGAATTGCAAGGAGGAAGGGATCAGGAGGGATTAGACCCCACTGGATATCAGTGAAAATAAAAACACAAGATAAGGACACTGTGAGAACAAGGCAGCTTTGCCTAATGACATCCAATTGCAAAGTTGCTTGTTTTCACTGTCCCCTTATTCTGAAGACCATTTAATGAAACAATAACACCCCTTTAATTGTAAATTTGGACATATCATCCTTTAGATTAGAAACTTTAATGATAGCGATTGGGGATTCATGTTAAAATGGTAATCCCATTTTATGTTTTAGGTTGCTGGTCGCAAGGAATGGAGAGATGGTCTTAGTTGTAATCATAATTCCTGTAGAAGCTCAGCCAGCTCTATGTTCCCTAAGGTTGAGAATCAGGATGGAAAATTGGAAGCATGAGATGGGATATCCTTTTACCAAGAGTGGTAGTAACATCATAGGAATGGAGAGTTAAGTATTGATATGATATGACGATGCAACTAGATTAGCAGAAAAAGGAGCAGTTGAATGAGACCTAGGCATGCACAGCAGACAGCCATGAGCATGGAGCTTGTTTGGTGCCATATGAAATTCCCCAATACCTTTGTATATGACATTATTACAGTGAGAAGACTTAAGTAAGATAATGTCTAATGAAACATACCAGGATGTATATGTCTCCAAAATACAACCATGTGTACATGGGCTTACATGTCTGCAGGATCACTATACAGGATTGGTTTGTATACCTTGACCCTGGAGATACATCGTTTGGCACAGATGCTGTAGGCACAACACATTAGGATATTTCAGTTGGCTCATTGGTTGATTTAGATACATTAAAAAAATGTCGTAAATAGTGTTGTGTTTCATTTGTGTCAAATTTTAATTGGGCCTGAGTACGAAGCACTGCACTGTTTGCAACAATTTTATTAAAATTTTTCAAAAACGCTTTTATTTGGATGCCAAAAAGTTGCTGCACCATTGTGTTTCCATGACATTTTGGAATGGATAAAGTAATGGGAAACTCAAAACTGTTAGAGAAATAAATAAGACATTTGCATTTTCATTACAGCTTGAAGAAACCAAAACAATAGTCGGAGATCACTCAGTCAGCTTACAAAGCAGTTTTATTAGTCTTGGCATTCAGGCTTGTGTAAACAGCTCTCAGTGCTGCAGACCTCTGCCACTCACCTTACATGGTTGCAGCAAAGTTATAACAAAATGCCTACTGTGTGTGAGAGGGTGATCAGAAGACAGATCTTTTATATTATTCTCTTAGTGGTTGCATAATTTACATATTAACCATGTCCTCGATTCTGGTCTGAGACCATGGTTGTGTTCCTTCGCTTTATGAGGGTAGGACTTCCATTGAAAATGTTGCTTTGCTTAGATGCCTCTTAGAAACAGACTGCAAGATGGTACTTTGCCAACATGTACTATTGTGCATTTCTCTCTTTTCTGTTCTTTGGGAGTTCTGAATATAGGCAAGCGTCATGTTTTTATGCATTTGGAACTCCCATAAAACAGAATGGAGAGTAGTGTGCAAACACAACCTACTCTGCATTCTGAATGGAGACTTTTGTGAGCCCATTCCCAAGACAGGGAACCTCTGGGACCCATTCCTATAGCACAGTGATTGCATAACCTATTAATATACCATCAATGCTTGAAATACGAACATTCATACAAGCCTGGTCCCCTCTACAAACCCAGTACTAGAGATTCCCGGCCACATTAAAAGATTTGTGACCCTTACTCTATAAATGAACTATCTATCTAATCTATCTGTACAGCATTTTTAGTTTCTTTGCTGTAGCTACTATTTAAATGGCTAACGTGTAAAGCGCTCATGTTTGTGACCCTCACTGCTTAGGAATGCAGGAACTCCATGACTGTTCAGTTAAGAACAGAAGCCTGGAAGGGTAGAACATTTTATATTCAGCAAAGAAGACACAGGGGGGCACATGTATGAGCTGTGCCAGATTTCTGGTGTGTTTACGAAACAAATCTTGTTGGACACTCTGTCCGACATACAGTATGTGTAATACATTTTTGCCTTTTGAATTCACAAACTCCTAGGGACATGTCGCGCCACCTTCATAAGTTTGGACATGTATGAATGGTGCTCGACAGAATGTGTCACAAAAAGTGTCTACTAATCCATGTCAATTTCAAACTGGCGAAACTGAGACAAATTTTGACATAAATATTTTTTGAGACACTTTCTTAGGCACATAAATGTTTCTCAGAACAGGTCACATTTATAAAGTGCTGTGAGATACTTTCATACATATTGACAAATGGTACACTAACCTAACGAGAAGTACCACTGTCTAATCTGAGACAATTGTCATACATGGGCCGCAGCATCTTTTGTATATTGGGCCTCAATTATGAGAACTATCTAGCAGTAAGACTTTCTTTGTTGCCCTTAACAACCAATCAGAGCTCTGCTTCCATTTAATATAGTGCTCTGAAAAAATAAAAGGGGAGCACTGATTAGTTGCAATGGGCAACAAAGAAAGTCTTAGACCCAGACAGTTTTCATAAATGAGGACCAGTGGGGCAGATTTATCAACACAGTCTTAGACAGTGTAAAGTTAGACTAGACAGTCCGACAATGCGCCATATGTATCACAGTGTTGATAAATCTGGGGCAGGTTAAAACTGTCTAGTCTAACTTTACATCTTTTCTGAGTTGGCTTACTTTATGCCAGTAACTGCACCAACATTGTGGCACGTTTTTGGCGCACAGGGTCGCATGCTAAGCTACACCTCTTTTCATGATGTCACGCCCTTTACCAAGCCACACACCCCCTTTTGCCGGACAAAGCACAGAAGTGACTAGAAACTGTCTAAAATACACCATAAACATGATATAAAACATGTAAATCATTTTTTTGGTGCAAATTTTGCCAGAATTCTGAAGCAACTGCCTTGAAAAATAAGCCCCATTGTATCTATAAAGCAGTCATCCTGTCAAACTAGTCAGACTCTACTCCCTAGTACATACAACTCATTTCTATTGCCTGCTTTATATCTACATCGGAAGTTTATTCGGAGCCTCCATCACAAAGATGGGACCAGATCGGTTTCAAATCCATTGTTTGATGGAAACCGCAACTGAAGTTCCAAACAGAACCTCCAACTCTGATATGAACCTATGTTATATTTTTTCTTTGTAGTTTTACATTTTTTATAAGTAATAAAGGTTACCTTCCACTTCCAGCAGGGCAGGTTTGGAAATTGCAGTTCCAAGGCTATTCTTAGCTATACAACGGTATTGACCAACATCTTCTCTTTGTACTTTCTGTATTCTTAGGCTTCCAGAATCTAAAATGGAGATTCGCGCATTTTCCTGCAAATACAGGAATAATTAAGATTACCGTTATTCTGTGAGTTCAATCATTTCTGTACTGTAATTATAGATTAACAATAAAACACCTACAGAATAACCACTTAGTACATTTAAAATAATTCAATCTTTATTAAATCAAACTATAAAATATCAATACAAAATCTAAAATAGTGGCAACAATACCGCAAGAAAGCAAGTGAGCATCACCCACCACTCATATAAATATACCCAAATAGCCAGGAATGTAATGTCACATGCACCATAGCCAGAAATGTAATAAAACATACACCATAAACATCAAAAGGCATCAAAAAGTACTATAAATACCTGACCTATAAGTAAGACCATCTCAGATGAGGGCATAGGGAGCATCACATCACAATCAGGTATTTATAGTACTTTTTTATGCCTTTTGATGTTTATGGTGTATGTTTTATTACATTTCTGGCTATGGTGCATGTGACATTACATTCCTTTCCATTTGGGTATATTTATATGAGTGGTGGGTGATGCTCACTTGCTTTCTTGCGGTATTGTTGCCACTATTGTAGATTTTGTATTGAGATTTTATAGTTTGATTTAATAAAGATTGAATTATTTTAAATATACTAAGTGGTTATTTTGTAGGTGTTTTTTTGTATTCTAGTGCACCACTAGTTTGGTTAAATTTTGATTATTGGCCCATAATTAAATATAGGTGTTGTATAGATTAACAATATAACTTTTGTACATAGTTACATAGTTAGTATGGTTGAAAAAAGTCATATGTCCATCAAGTTCAACTAAGGGTGGGGAAAGATGTGGATGAAGGGAGAGAATTTTTAAGGTTAGTTTCCCCTACTGATGAAAACTTGGATACCATAAGGAAAGAACTAATCTGCCCTAAATAAATGTTTAATTTTTGCTACCAAAATTGCCATCAGATATGTAGATGTTTTATACATAAGTATTACATAAGTATTAATATAATTAGTATTAAGTAATTATCTAAGCCTTTCGTGAAACCCTCAACTGTTCTTGCTGTGACCATCTCTTCGAGCAGGCTACTCCGCAGAGTCACAGTTCTCATGGTGAAGAAGGCTTTTCTCGTCTGGAAATTGCATCCTTTTTTCTCTAGACAAAGGGACTGTCCCCTTGTCTTTTGAGGGGATTTTACATGAAAAGACTTTTCACCATAGTTGAACTTTCCTCATAACTAAGATGCTTTATTTCCATTATTAGTTTGGTTGCTCGTCTTGAATAAAATGGACCCAGTACGGAGCCTTGGGGTCACCACTTATTACCGGGGGCCACTCAGAGAAGGAGTCATTTACCACCACTCTGAGTATGATCCAATAGCCAGTTTTAATCCAGTTACTCACTGTTATTTCTAACCCAATTTAACTTTAATTTGCCCAATAAGCACTTGTGAGGCACAGTGTCAAACGCCTTTTCAAATTTTGAAATACTATGGGCAACATGTATGACAACTGTCTAGGTCTAAGACTTTCTTTGTTGCCCATAGCAACCAATCAGAGCATCCCTTTCATTTTTTCAGAGCACTATATGAAATGAAAAGGGGACTTTGGTTTCTATGGTCAACAAAGAAAGTCTTAGACCAAGACAGTTTTCATACACAGTCGCTCCGCTATCCAAATTTTTACTCACCTTCATAAAATCAGATCAGGTTGGTCTGACATCTTATGTCTTTAGTAAAATCATGCTGGCAATAACTCATAATATAATATTCATTCACATATTCCTGTATATAGTCCCTTATGAGCTCCTCCAACAGTTTTCCCACAATGGATGGATATTAAACATACTGGTCTATAATTGCCTGGGCAAGACTTGGAGCCTTTTTTGAATATGGGAACCACATTTGCCTTGCACCAGTCTCCTGGCACTATACCAGTCACCAGAGAATCTCTAAATATCATGTACAGGGGTACAGAAATAACTGAGTTGAGCTCGTTAGGAATTCTTGGTAAGCCATCTGGGCCTGGAGCCTTGTTCACACTAAGTGTATTTATTTATCTCAACCAGGGGCGTAACTACCGGAGTAGCAGGCGCAGCAGCTACAAAGGGGTCAGGGCTCTTAGGGGGCCCGGGCCTCGGGATCGCTGCTGCCACATCTGCTACCCCAGTAGTCTGAATCCTGCGCCCGCCAGCAACGAACATAACAGTTCACTTCTGGTGGATGCGGAGCTACGGGGCCCAGCGCATACTGCCTCTGAACGCCTGGGCCCTCTGGCACCCTGTGTACACTGGTATCTATGACTATATGGTTATGTATGGAGGTAATATACAGTCCACAGAGCCCATGTACAATGGTATCTACCACTATATGGTCACTATATGGTGGTAATATACGTCTTTGTATACAGATCTTTATTCAGTAATAGCATAGGGGTATTATTCAGTCACTATTTGATGGTAATTTGTGGTCGTGTTCTGGTGGTATAATCATGTCCATATGTAGTAGCATTATTGGTAATGTTGGTCTTGGTATAGTGGGATTTGTTTGGTAGCAGTATGATGCGGAAATCTATAGTGAGGTATTCACTCTTTGTATTATCTTGTAATTACATGATCTAAGAGGTCCCGGTAAATGTTCGTGGTCGGGGAGGCGGGAGGGGGAGGCCCGATACAAAAGCTTGCTATGGGGCCCAAGCTTCTCTAGTTACGCCCCTGATCTCAAAAGTGATAATTAGTGATGGTTTTGATTACTTTTAGTTTTTACAGGCTTAAAAGCATTGTCAAGCAAACAACAAAAACAAACAAATGACTTCCCTTACTCTAACCTTCCACCGTTTCCTATTTGTTGAAAGTCTTGGAAGACAGGACCAAAGGGTGTGGCTGCAAGGGCTATCCTGAAAAGCCAACAAAGAAAGTGTGTATTTTTTAAAACTTAACTTTTAATCTAAAAGCTAAAATTGAGTACATAAATACAAAACTTGTGGGCAAAAAGCACAATAGGTGTAGTGAAAACCCTATTATGCCCTACTTGGCCTAAATAAATATCCCTATGAACCTAACCACAGGGAGATCGTCCTGAAAAAGACGCCCCTGTCAGGAACCTAAACCCTAGATATAAATTACCCTAATTACTGAAGTGGGAGAAAAAAAGGCAAATACACCTTTTAATGCGCAATGTGCCCAAAAGAGGTCCCAAAAATAGGTGAATCACAATGCTATGGGTGTATTTGGGTGTATTTCGGCAGTTTGGATACAATTAATAATTGTATCCAAACTGCCGAGATACACCCAAATACACCCATAGCATTGTGATTCACCTATTTTTGGGTTTTATAAATGCCTTTTTGATTATATATTGAATGCCTAGTATCAGGCTTTACTCTTGGATCATTATACCTCTAATTATGATCTTTTTGGTATTTGATATCTAATGCCCTAGAATTCTTATTTTTTGTGCAGGATTGCATCATTTGTGGGGGGTTTTTCTATCCATTTCCTCACCAGTCCCCTGAGCAAATGCCAGGGACATTGAAACATGTTGGGACTTCTTTTGGACAAATTGTGCTTTAAAAGGTGTATTTGCTTTTTTCTCCTCCCACTTTAGTAATTAGGGTAATTTATATCTAGGATTTAGGTTCCTGACAGGGGCGTCTTTTTCAGGACGATCTCCCTGTGGTGAGGTACATAGGGCTATTTAGGCCAAGTAGGGCATAATAGGGTTTTAACTTCACCTATTTTGCTTTTTGCCCACAATTTTTGTATTTATGTACTCAATTTTAGCTTTTAGATTAAAAGCTAAGTTTTAAAAAATACACACTTTCTTTGGTGTTTTTTTTGTTTTCGAAGGTTGTGTATTCTTTTGAACACTCGCCACTTTTGTGTTCTTATGCTTTTTGGTTTTTTTGCTATACTGAAAAGCCACGAGTCCGATCTATTAAAATATATAATCATTTATCCCATACACTGAACACCATAGAAGAAAAAAATTCCAAACGGCAAAATTGCGTTTTTTTGGTCACTCAGGTGCCCTAAAAATTATAATAAATGTGATCAAAAAAGTCCCATGTATTCCAAACTGTACCAATAAAAAGTATAATTTAGCCTGCAAAAAATGTACCCTCACTGAAGTCTGTAGGTATTAGTTATTGTTTTTCGTCACAGCAAAAATGTGAAAAATTTAGTATTTTTGGAATTTTTTTACAGTCCACAACATAATCAAAACCGTACATGTTTGGTATTGCCGGATTTGTATAAACCTGTAGAATACAGATAACACATCATTTTTACAAAAGATTGAACGTTATAAAAACAGAACTCCCGCAAACATGGCGCAAGTACGTTTTTTCACATTATGACCCACTTAGAATTTTGCAGTTTTCCAATATATACTATAGTACCATGAATGACACCAATAGAATACATCTTGTCCCACAAAATAAAAGCCCTCATTTGTCTCTGTTGGAGGAAAAATAAAAAAAAGTTATGGCTCTGGGAAGACGAGGAGGGAAAAACTAGCGTGACAAAAAAAAAGATTCTATCAGGAAGGGGTTAAGTGTGGGACTTAAGATCAAGGGAGAGAGAATATTGTACTGAATTACCTGCTTATATCTTAGTTTCTTTGACTTTTGTAATATCCCCATGAGTTCCATGATTGACAATGCCGTTGCAATGTATGCAATCCTTGAACAGCCGTTCAATACTGCCTACTGCTGTGCGAGATGTGTGCACATTGCACATTTAGAAGCCCATATCTTGGATCTAAACAAGCAAGTTGCAAGATTAAGAAACATTGCCAACTTGGACGAGAGTATGCTGCTCATTGAGCAAACACTCTCTGTGGTAGATGTAGGGGAAGATCGCAGCATGGAGGTGCAGGGAGAGGCAGCTAGCTGGGTGACAGTCAGAAAGAGGGGTAGAGGAGTGTCAGTGAGGCTAGTCCTGATCTGGCATACCCCAACAAATTTGCAAGATTGGTGGATAAAGGGGGTGGTCAGTTCATGAATAACACTACTGCAGTAAGACACTTCCCCTGCTTCTCCAGTAAGGTGGGGAATAGGAGTGCAGGGCAGGCTAGACAGGTGTTGTTATTGAAGGATTCTATTATTAGGGGAACAGACAGGACAATCTGCCACAAAGATTGGGATAGTAGAAGTATGTTGTTTATCTAGGGCCCGAGATCGACATATTGCAGATCAGGTTGACAGATTACTGGCTGGGGCTGGTGAGAATCCAGCTTTCATGATGCACGTTGGCATCAATGACAAAGTTAGAGGTAGGTGGAGTGTACTAAAATCATTTTAGGAACTTAGGCCAACAGCTTAGGGGTTGTTTCACTACCCGGATTGCTTTGTATGTTAAAGATCTTGTAAAAACAAGTCACTTTGCAATATATATACTACCTGTATCACATGCCATGCCAGAGAGGCAGCGGGAGATTAGGAAGGTGAATAAGTGGTTCAAAATTGGTGTAGGAAAGAGGAATGTGGGTTTTCAGAGAGCTGGAATGACTTCTCTCTTGGCTACAAACTCTATGCTAGGGACAGGCAGTACCTAAATGGGGAGGGTGCATCTGTATTGGAGGACAAAATGGCTAGGAAGTTGGAGAAGTATTTAAACTAGGAACTGTGGGGAAGACAACTATACATATACAGTCATATGAAAAAGTTTGGGCACCCCTATTAATCTAAATCATTTTTAGTTCTAAATATTTGGGTATTTGCAACAGCCATTTCAATTTGATATATCTAATAACTAATATTGCACATTTTGTGTTAGTACAATAAACCTCATTTCAATCCGGAAATATTACTGTGTCCATCAGTTATTAGATATATCAAATTGAAATGGCTGTTCCAAACACCCAAATATTTAGAACTAAAAATGATTAAGATTAATAGGTGTGCCCAAACTTTTTCATATGACTGTAGCATGCAGGATAGTGAAGATAGAGAGCTGGGAATTAGTAATGAGTCAGGGGGTAGAGTGGAGGGGGTGTTAGTAATACAGTGGGGGAAAAAGTATTTTAGTAAGCCACCAATTGTACAAGTTCTCCCACTTAAAAAGATGAGAGAGAGAAAAAAAAAAAAAAGATGAGAGGCCTGTAATTGACATCATAGGTCGACCGCAACTATGAGAGACAAAATGAGAAAACAAATCCAGAAAATCCCATTGTCTGATTTGGAAAGAATTTATTTGCAAATTATGGTGGTAAATAAGTATTTGGTCACCTACAAACAAGCAGGATTTCTGGCTCTCACAGATCTTTAACTACTTCTTTAAGAGGCTCCTCTGTCCTCCACTCATTACCTGTAGTAATGGCATCTGTTTGAACTTGTTATCAGTATAAAAGTCACCTATCCACAACCTCAAACAGTCACACTCCAAACTCCACTATGGTGAAGACCAAAGAGCTGTTGAAGGACACCAGAAACAAAATTGTAGCCCTGAAAATGAGGGGCCTCAAGTCTCCATTCTAGACCAGGGATTAGAACTATGTGTTGCCTTTCTCTGTGGGGTTTAATGGGAGTGACCAAAATTCTTGGACATATATTTGGGCACAACACAAAGCAATCAGGAACCAAACATTAAGGGAGACGTATGATTTTTGTCACCCAGGCGCAATTTTTAACGCTCATTTGTAGTGTAGTGTCATGATCGTGCCCGACATACCCCCAACTTTGAGCTTGGGTCGCCGGCCACGGCCGGTGCGACAAAAGCCCTGGTTTCTTACCTGATGTTTGGATTTGTATTCACTGGTGTGAATTGTGTCTTCCTTTTCTGTATGTTAATTGATTCCTGGCCAACGCCCGTGGCCAGGAATCCTCCAGCACCTTCTCCGTTAACCTGTGTTCCTCTTGATTGACAGTCTTGTTTTCCTATCTGGTTTTGTGTTCTTTCCTCCAATCATCTCTGTTCTGTGTTTGCTGGTTCCCTATTTAAGGATGCCTTTACCTGTCACCTGTACCTGCTATATTGGTACCTATAGTTCGCCTTTACTCGCTTTGGACTTTCTGTGCTATTCTGACTTCTGCTTGGATCCCGGTTATTCTTTGTCTCACGATTTTAGACTGCACTGCCCGTTTGTTGCTAACTTGGCCTGCTCGACCACGCTTGCTTGTTCTATGTTTGTTAGTCTCTGTCTGTGTTTTCACTTGGCCCAGTGCAGTAATCAGTCATCTGGTTGGGGCCGACCTATTAAGGAGCCGGGTTCCCCAAAAGGCAGTGACAGAGGCTGTGTCAGGGCCTCACTTGTCTGTGTCTCTGTGTGTGTCTCTGACACGTAGAATGCACCTGAATCTATGAACCTGTTCTACTGTGGGTCATAGATTTAGTGCTTTCTAACTACAAAGCAACAATTCTGGCTCAGGTAAACCACTTGGTCTACCTGTTCCAGCAGTAATGCCCCTGGATTTGCCGATAAACAGTAATAAATGTGTAGCTTCATATGGTTGTGGTGCGACATGCCTCCAGCACACCCCCCGATCTCATGCGCAGTACAAAGTGCCACGGTTGCTCTGTAATGAGCCTGATATTAGAGTGCGTCTGTTTAAAAGTAGGGCGAACGGGGCTGCGCTATTTTGCGGGCTGAAGAGACGCCAGACTTCATACATGTCGCCCTAAGTTCTACTGTAGCACCACCTGAGTACAAATTAAGCATTTAATGGATACAAATGAATTCAATATCCATGTAATGCATGGACATACAGGATGCTCATGTTAGTCATTCCAGTAGCATTAGCAACCTGTATAGGAAAAATCTAGGCTACCACAATCAGAAACTTTTGCATACTACTGCATACTAATACCACAATTATCCATGAAAATATATTGATTATTTAACATTTTATTGCTTACCTTAACAGTATTTTCTCCTTTAATCCATGAAACAGATGGCTTTGGATTTCCCAGGTTATTGCAAGGGAGGACTGCTTTTACTCCTTCTATAAGCTTTACATTCATTGGTGGACGGGTAATTTTTGGTTCTAAAAGATAAATAAGAAAAGTAAAGTAATATTATTATTAATAATAATTTGAACACCTACAAAAATAAGTAGTACAACAGGCATCAGTCTTTGAACAAAAATATCTTTTTATCTTTAGCCATATATATTCGGGGGCTAAAGGCCGTGGAAATGTTGGCGATGGTGCAAAAATAATTATTTTCAAGGAGAGGCTTGTAAAGCCTACAAATTACAGTCACTTACAGTCACTTATGCTTTTTTAATTGTTCTTTTCCTATAAATATTTTCTCTGAACTGATAGAATTGTTTCAAGTGATTCTTTATTAAATATAGCATAGCATTTACAGTGCAGAAGCAAAACTTTTTAAATACCATCATAGTAAGTTTTGAAAAATCACTTTATCACATAACCTACTGATTGTTGAAGATCTGAACACTGTGACCCCATAAACACTGAAAGGGGTATTCCCATCTCATTGATTAGTAGGCCTGGACCCGCAATTTGGCAGGCTGGGCATTTTCCTGGTGGGCTGTGCTGACATGGGCCATCCTGCCTGTAAGTTATACCCTTCACTTCCTGCTCTGGGGCTGCTCTCATCACTCTCCTGTGAGGCCCCACTCCCTCTCTCACACATGACCCATTCGTTTGACAGGGGAGAGCAGAGGCTTGCGTTGGGCGGTCAATGGCGACAGAAACCAGTTTAAGACATGGGTAGAGGCTAGGAACAGTACTGTGTGCACACAAGAGCTGCACATCTCCTGCCTGATAGTAGTGTGACAGGAAACAGCATAGGAGGGAATCCTGTTACACTGCAGCAGCTCAGAATGTCGGCCAGCTACTATCCAGGAGGAATATGGGGACACTGGTAGGGGCTAACTCTTTACTGCACTTAGTATATTTATGGTATTGTTCTCCCATCACCCCAACATGTACTCTTCTATATGTACAGTACTCCTCTCTCCTCAATATGTTCTCCGCCTCTAGGTGCTCCTACATCATGTGCTTCCCTCTCCCTGCATGTGTTCTTCTACCCCTTCCATATGCTCTTCTTCCCCTCCATGTGCTCCCCCACTCCAACCTGTTTTCCCCCTCTAGGTGCTCCTCTCTACCCTAGCATGTTCTCCCCCTCTTTGTAGTCCCCTCTACTCTAACATGTTCTCTCCCTCTATGTGGTCCTATTCCATGTGCTTTCCTACCCCCTCCATGATACCCTCTATTTGTAAATTCCGTTACAAAGCTGAGACTGGACACCAAGGGATCTGTTTCATAACGGTGCTTGATGGCCCCTATTGACTACAATAAGTTAGTCGGGTTTTCACCGTGGTGTCTGTTGTTTAGACGGAAAAAAAATAGCGCAACTTTCTGTACTATTTTTCCATCACTACACTATTTTTTCTGTCATTCCCGTTGGAATATGCAACGAAGTTTCCAAGCAGAACCTCTAACTCAAATGTGAATTAAACCTTACATATAGGGCCACATCTATGAACATGTTTAGGTCTAAACTCCCTTTTTTGCCTATAGGTTAAGGAGAGATGTTCCCCTTCTCTATGGGCAAAAGAGTGAGTTTTAGACCTAAACAGTTTCATACATGTGGCCCATAATTGCTATTGGTGTGTCCACAAAAGTCTAATCTATTAAAATATACCATCATTTATTCAATACCGTAAACACTATAGAACATAAACACCAGGATTTTGCTATTTTGGTTTTCCAGAAATCGGAAAAAAAAGGGATCAACAAGTCACATGTATTGCAAAATGGTACCAATAAAATCAACACTTCATCCTACAAACAATGAGCCCTGACTTAGATCTATAGACGTACAGTAGTAAAGTCCTGCAGGGGTCCTATTCCTGGGAGCTGAAACTATCCCTAGAACTAGTTTCCTCCAAATCCTGTCCTGTTTTGTGTGGTGGTCCCAACAAAGGGAGAAGTTACCTGTGCATACATCTCTCTCCATTCATTTCTATAGGAGCTGAAAACACAATAAGCACACTAACTCGGCTGTGTTTATAAATCTCATAGACATTTGGATATGCCATAAATGTGCGAGATGGGAATACCCTTTGAGCTAAGGCCTGATATAACATAGCCCATACAGGGATCATGTCTCTAAAATGATTAATATATTGGGGGAACTAATACAGTTTTTTGATTATTTCTTAAGTTCTCTATTGAGTCCTGCAGAACAGTTGAACATGTCTTGCTGTCTGTTATCAACTTCTGCAGGGTGTAAAGAACCTGACTGTAGCATTACTTAATGCAATTCAAGTGCTGTCTGGTCTAAATAATTTGTGCTACTATGATCTGGAGTTTGAATTTGCTTGTGGCCTTACAGAGGCAGGGGACAGCTACGGACATGAGGGGCCAAAGAAGTCTGAATCAGAAGCACTATGATTGTCCACAGATGTTATCATGGCAATGGGAAAAGATGCCACCAGGGAGTCACAGGATTTATAGAAGAGCTGTTGGCTCTTCTAAGGGTGGGATCACACTACGATAATAGCTACGTTGCAGGTATCTGCCTGGGTACCTTTTTCCCAGTTCCCTGACGGAGACCTGCAATATAGCCATTATCGTAGTGTGAACTCACCCTAACATATGTGATAGTAAATCCTTGTACTACACATAAGATATCAATTTTGGAGCAGCTTTACTTAGAACACTATGATATGATGTTCCTCTTCTATTCCTCCTGAAAATGTATGATTAAGGCCTGGCCTACATGTTTTTTTTTTTTTGTGTTGAAAGTAATTGAAATTGAAGAGGTTGGTCCACCTTTCCCTTTTAAATTAAATTACGTAGCTGAAGCAGGAAAAAACTCAACAATATTTACTTCTGACACGTTGCTCATTCCAACGCTGGATGCTACCATTCCGCTTGTAATAGGATGTGTCCCTACAATGTTTGATACTGTCAATGATGCTTGGACACTTCCCTTTAGCAAGGGGATCAGTAACAGGCAGTTATCAATTTATTTATACATTTTCAGAAGGGATAACAGAGGAATTGCAGAATGCAGAGTTCTATGAAAAGATATTTCAGAAATGTTATCTCATGGGTAATACAAGAATTTACTGAAATGGAAATATCAGGTGAAGCAACAGGTGCTGTTACTGCATCAGTGTGGTATTTTTTTGATTTGTCTGCAGCATGAGAGTACTCCACAAGTGTAGATCTGGCATCTGACCACTATATGGTCACTATAGGGTGGTATCATTGTTTATATCAGTGCTTGTATAGTGATAAAGTATACTTGTCCCTGACCATTTAATTAGATGTTTCATTGTTTTACACTTATTTTCCTTATTTCTTTGATGGTGCTGTTTATATAAAAAGTGAAAGGGGTGTGACCAAATAAAGCTGCAGCAGGTAGAGCCGTTCGATATTTTCCCTCTTATAGGGTAGGGGACCTTCTTGTATGTGGGCTGGTGGGGTTCAAGTATCTAGGCTGTTTTTTAATCCCAGTCCGAACCTGCTGACAAATGCTGCATTAAAAGGGTTTTATCGTTTCATCATTTGGCAGCCGATTAAACTGGTTGCTAAGAAGAGCATAAGAAATGGAAAGGCATGTTTCTCCTCCCAGCAGGGAGTATCTTCTCTCTGCAGACACGCCCCAAAGTGTGCATGTGAAAATTCATTCTGTGTGAGCAGGGGGGAGGGGAGAGATTCTCAGCTGTCGGAGACTACGGAATCATTGGAAGTGAAAAGTTAAGTGTAACTCGATAGTGTATATCTACATTTCTCACTCTCTCTACATACTTTGTAACTAGAATGGGAATTGGAAATTCAGAACTCTGGGAAAGAACAAAAATATACACTTTATCTGTTTGTGTTTACATGGGACTGCACACGATCTCTCTCTGCTGCAGGACCACTGATCGCTGTCAGTGAACACAGCAAACCCCGCACACATTCATTCTCTCTATATCTTTCTTTCTGACCTCCCCCCCCCCCTGTTCACACATGTACCTGCGCACTCCCTTGCACAGCTACTCCATCTCGCATGCGTTCCCAAATATGACTGGGCGCCGGACCTGAACGTAACCCGACCAGAGCTCTTTCTCACTTCCAACAATTAAACAAACGGCCCATTCTCTTAAACCATAGCACTTTGCTTATAATAACCAAGGGCCTACAAGCTTAGATTTTTCATCCCCACTTGTGGAACTACGATCTTTGAAATGAGAAAACCCCTTTAAACTACTGAGAGGTACGACTGTCTAATCTGTGCCAGTTTTCATACATGTCGCCCTATGTAATTACTTTTTATGGCATACATTTGTATTAAAATGCATAAGCCACTATACTTGTCAACACATATTTAACAAACATATAAATATATAAAGTTTGACAACCATGTCTAAAGTCGCTCCTAATTTATCATAGAGCATGAGCCACTGTGATAAATTTGGCACATCCACAGACTGCCTTGTCTAAGTTTACACTGTCTAAATATTACAGATTAGATAGAAAATATGTCTCATGGTGTACTTATTTATCAATAATTAAAAATAAAATGAAATGAAAGTCTGTCTCAGTATCTTAAACAGTAATGTTATGTAAAGGGGTGTCCCACCAAACAGACATTTATCACCTTTCCACAGGATAGGTGATACATTTCTGATCACTGAAGGTTCAGAGGTGTTTCAGAGAGTGCCAAGAAAACATTTCCCAGACCATAATTCTGCCAACACCAGCTTGTGTTTTTCCATAAATGGTTGTAAAGTGTTTGTTCTCTGATGCTTTCCTTGCACGCCAACATCCATCCATTTGCCAATCAGCAGAGGTCCAATTCCAATACTCCTGTGAAAATTGAAGCCTTTTCTGTTTTTTATTAGCAGAGGTGTAGTGACCTTCTGTCTGCTTTGGAGCCCATAGGCAGTAGGGTTCGCTGACACATGTCTTTAGACACACGTCTGGTAGCTAATACGTAACAGAAGGTCATCTAGCACTCGGAGAATAGTAAAAAAAATCCTGTAAACTTTATTTCCTCCCATTAATCACAAAATACATTAAAAACAGTGCTGAGAACTTAACACACATCTTACGTGTTTCGAATCCACCCACATCCTCTTAAACATAGCATGGTGCATATTCATTGGTTATACCCTTAAATGCTATTTCTTAAGCAGACCATCTGTGAATTAACCCATAGCACTCTATAACTAGCAAACTAACAAACAGTAATAGCTTATTCACAAACAATTAATCAGAAAAGATAACTATGCTAAATAATACATTTACATAAGATACATAGATTGTGGTAGAGCAACCGCTGGTAGTCGCATGTTTCTGCCACTAGAGGGTGTGCAGCCGGAGACCTGCAAACAACACGCCACCAAGGGTAGCTGGCCTTGCTGGGATAGGAGTCAGCCATATGAGTGGTCAGCCCCCCTAAGTGGTTGGCAACTGTGTATAATTAGTTTGGCTTTTCAGCCGTTCCTGGGTGGGTTCTTTTTGGGGGGGGAGTAAAAAATTGTTGGGTGGGCGTACTCCCCATGTTCCGGGGAAAGGCTTTGGACCCCTTTTGGGGACCCCCCATAAAACCGGGGGACTAAGTGTTCGGGGGGGCGTGGTTGCTACCGGGGCAGTTTGGGCAAAAAGAGCTGAGAGACTTTTTCATTTGAGCAATGTGGCTTGGTGCTGGGCAAAGGGGCCTTGACCACTATAAGAGGGTTCTTTTTTTTGTAAAGTAGTGGCGAGGGGGCCTAGTTTTATTTGTGTTTTTGTAACCTGTGCCTAAAAAAGGGGCTAAACCAGTTTTAAACTGAACCCTGTGTCGGAGTCCTTTAACCCCGTTTACCAAAAGGGTTCCCCGTAAACAAAACCCCCACCGGGCCCAAAAGATGGGGGCTAAAGTGAGGGAGGCTCCAAAAATTTTATAAAAAGATCCGTTTTATAATTAAGACCAAGTGGATACCTTGAATTCAACATAAGTATCCAGAAAGCTTTCCTGTCCATCTGGGTTTTCCTCCAATCTCCTCCGCTCAGGGGTTTATTTACTTTTTTTATGGCTATGACCCTAAGGTCACTCACCAAAAATTTTTTGGGGACATAAAAAAGTACAAAACCCCTGATACAGATCGCAACCATTTAAATAGTGGTTTCGATGGTAGCACTATATTTTTTGGCTACCACATTTAAAACTACTAATAACCCACACAATATTGTCCCCAATTTTCTAGCTTTACTAAAATCATTACTAGATTTCTAGCCGTATTATATTTTGACCCAAAGTTAAAATCCATTCTAAAAAGGGGGTGTAAATTTATACCTAAAAAACCCAAAAATAAAGCAAATTATATCCCCCATTTTTTTAAAAAAGAAAAACATAGGGGAAATTAGCTGAATTGGATAAAGTTTATTGGTAGTTTTAAATGTGGTAGACCAAGACGTAGTACATGCTCACACATGCAGAAGACCACAAATTTTAAATCGGAAGTCACGGGTAAGAAATAAAGGATCCAAGATTATATGAATTGCCAGAGCTGGTATCTGCTTTTTTGTAAAGCACACCTATGTACTGAAACCTACATGGGTTACGTACTTTTTTTTGTACTGGATGTTTACCACAAGATGAGAGAAACATTTACGTTCTACATTTCCCACCTTGACATAAATAAATTATTAGATGTTTTTTCTTTTCTTTTTTTATATTATCCTCGAGGGCGGGTGACCTTTTTTTTGTATTGGATCTTTCACTGCACCTGTGTTTTCTTTTTGTCCCAGGTCTTTTAACAACGGGATGCCACCCCCCAACAGGTAGGAAAAAACAAACCCCTCTTTTTTTTGGGGGAACATCTGGAGCTCCCGGTATTTTGTGGTGAGTCTTACTGTAGTGTCGGTCTCCCCTGGCATCCTTCAGAAAAAAGTTCCTTACATCAAGGAATTCGTATCTCACAAAAGGAGTCACCCCAAAACATTTTTGGGAAAGTATTAAATCTATTCAGGTGTCAAATGAAGATATGCACTTTTAAAAACAATGAAAGTGTAAAATGTACAGCTTTTATAAAATGTAATTTGGTGGCCCCCCAAAATAACTCAATACATCCAAAAAAAAGTCAAAAACCACGGGCAACACCCGAATTTAAAATGGACAAATTGTCCCAAATGTCAATTTTTTTGTTGGCCTTAACTCCTTTGAATGGAATTTCATAGGTTAAAAGGGTTGCAGCCACGGAAAACACCTTTCTACCCAGTAACATCAAAAAGCGGGGGGGTTTTAAGATCGCACTCCTCCACCTTCCATTTTAGGATCCCCACGATTTTAAATAAGGGGTTTTAGATCTGGAGAATGATTGACCAGTCCCCCCTTTACCTCATTTTCTTTGCAGGGCGTGGGTGTGGGAGATGTTTTTTTTGGGTCTTACATGCTGGAATCCCCCGCGGCGCTAATCAGAGGACATGCTTTTGCTTCAGTTTAACATACATGTTGGCATTAGGTTCCCTAAATAACTGTAGCTTCTCACAGCCGACGTCACTAAAAACCCCCAAACCATGACACCCCACCATCATTGAGTAGGCAAGAAAAATTGTCTTTGTAATCCACCCTTTGCCCCCACATATTTTTGACACCATCTAAAACCAAATAATTTTTTTTGGGGGTTTCACGACCACATGACAGGTTTTCAGTAATCCTGTACTTATCTGCTTTCTTTGTAACTGTTTGGGATTTCTTTCGTAATTTAGAATTACCTCCTTCGTGCGTCAACAACAACCAATTTTTATGCGTGTTGGGGGCCCAGGGTCCTAGCACTAAATTGCCGACCCCCCCCTTTTAAACCCTGCACAATGCGGGGCAGCCTCATACATATATTTTTAAAAGAAAATCCTGAGCCGCACTTAACTTTTTTGGTCCACCGTTGATGCTGTCGGGTTAAATCTGTCTTGAAAAACCAGTAGGGTTTTGGCCAGGATGCAGCCAGTTTCAGGGTTTTTGGCAATTTTTATCCAGGGTTTTTATGAAAAAGCAAAAATTCTTTTTTTCAGATCCTCTTTTTTTTTCCTGGGGAAAATTTTGAATTACAGGCACCAGAAATGAAAAAAGGGGGGAGCTAACCACCAAATTTTAAAACCCCCTTTTCCACCACCCATTATAAAGAGCCCGCAACCAATGATTACATGACACCTAAGGAAAAAAATGCAAATTTGGGAACCCAATTTTCCCATTTACTTGGGGGTGTACTTGCTTTTTGTTTTCCTTTGGTTTAGACATTAAAATTTTTGTAGTTGAAAAATAGACCAAACGGTAACTGACCAAAAAAATAAAATATAATAAAAATTTTTTTAAAAATTTAAAAAATTTAAGACTAGCAGAAACCATGGCCCCCCACAAGGGGGCACATCCTCTCGAAGGCCGGGCAGCATTCTGGTGTGCTTCGGGCCTAGACCCGCTATGTCTTTTAACTGACCTTTCCTCCGAAATTTATTCCTGTGCAAGGGGGCAAAAGCCTCAGCTTACTTTAAAGGCAGATGGCTGGTACATGATGTTTTCTTGGCCCCCTGACGCTCATTCCTGGGCAAAAGCAGGGCCCGTTTTTCGGGCCTAGGTTAATGAGGGGAGCACACCCGGGTAACAATGAGAAAAATACTGCCCACAATGTATTTTTACCTAATACAGGGGGCATATATACCCCATTTCCTACAGGACTAATATCTCCCTTAAAAGAGACTTATATGTTTATCTATATACATGGGCATATACCTATCTACAGGAGGCCCTAACCAACCACGGGGGTCTATACCCTACTTATCAAAGGGACAAAATTACTACTACCACTTATTGGAGGCTTTATACCCAAACCCTTTTTGGTAAAAGGTGTTTTCCCCCTTTTTTCCTTTTAAACCCTTAATTTTCTCATTTCCACAATTTAAGAATTTAAATTTTGGACCAAAACCCTCCAAAAAAACCCCACCCTACAAAAGCCTTACCTTATACAACATGTGGGTTTTTTCCTGTATTACCCCAAACTTAAAAATGGACAAAATGGCCATGGGGTAATTTTTTAAATTTCTCTGTAAAGGTTTAAAAAGGGGGTCATTTTTTTAACTTCGGGCGCTATGGATGGAGAGTTGTACAGAGGGTGAAATTTGGGAGGAAATGCTGAAAAATGAGAGTCTAAGAAATTTGTGTGGTCAAATTTTCAGGGAAGATCATGGCGGGAGAAGTCACATAGCGATTGGTTGGATGGAGAAAAGATGAAAAAGGGGCCACCCTAAAAAAAAAGAGTCTCTTGTGGTCCTTGATGTCAGAGTTTTTTTGTTTCTGTTTTGGACAGTGCGTATTCATGTATTGAAAAATGACCCGTTCTGGTGTTGACCACTATTTCTTTTTTTGACAGTTTGTAGGGGTTTTAAAACGCATTTGTATACTGGCAGCATACACTTGTCCCTGATTGTAAAAGTAAATGCACGCCTGTCTCTGACTCTGCGATTAGGGGTTTCTCTGTGTCAGTTTTACTTTCTTGCTTGTGTTAATAGTATTATTTATTTTAGAAAGTGGTGAGGTCTGGGACTAAGGCAAAACTTGGAGGCGGATATTTTTATGTGGGCTTGTGGGGGGTTTGTACCAGGGCTGTTTTCTAGTCATAAACTGATCCCGCAAATATAAAACCCTCACAACATCATGGACAGAAAAGTAAAAAAGTTTTTTAATTTGAAAAAAAAACATGATTTTTTTTCAAAGTTATCACTATGATTTGAGTGCAGGGAGGGGCCTGTAAAAAAATGTGACATGAAAAGTGGGGGTGTGGTCTGTAAAATGGGACGGCAAACTTAGCGACAGTCCAGGCGTAAAAAGTTCTAGCTTTGCCACTGGTCAGACTGTCTAGTTAGACAGTTTTGACAAATCTGGCCCATTGTAGGATTAATTTAAGTGCCTTAAATATGGTCATCCCAAGGCAAGGTTTTAATAATAAAAAGTAGTAACAAAGTGGGTATCATATATCAAAACTTTCTAAGGGTATGTTCACACAGCAAATTGCAGCATTTAATTGTGCATATCACAACCCCGTTTTGTGGAAAAACGTAATTCAGATATTGCAGAGCAATTTGCATGAATTTCCCCTCAAAGACCTGTGTGAAAATATCCAAAAATTAAAACGGACTCCCGTTGCCCCCAAAAACTACCAATCAGAGCTAGCTTTAATTTTTTTTACAGGCGTCCCCCGGGGTTTCATACGGGTGACTTTTGGTTTTTCTTTAAATTTAAATTGTATGTAAGCGGGGAACAGTAATTTTATTTAAATGCAATTCCTTTTTTTAGTTTTGGATTGTAAAAGGGGAAAATTTTTTCATTTTTTTGTCGTCCCTTTTTTAAAATTTTACCAATTTCTGTATTCATGTGCGCTGTGGCTGGGGCACTTGGTTTTCATTGTGACTCAGGTTTTAAGTTAGCCCGCCCCATAAGTCCCGTTTTAACAGGGGACGTATTAAATTTAACAGTAATTTGGGGGGTGCCTGAGCTTTAATAAAATGAATGTTATTCTTTGATTGGTTGTTATGGGCACCAAAGATATTCTTAGTAGTAGTCAGTTTTGATTGCCTTTTTTACTTGTTTAATAGTTTTATGAATGCAACTAATATTAAAGTTTTGATGCTTTCCATTTTATTCCGCCAAATACGTAACAATTAACCTCCGAAAAAAATGTTTAAACCCAAAAAAAAACCTCCTTTCTTTCAAAAAACATTTTTAGACTGGGGCAATTTTAAAAAGCTTTGAAAGCATTCAAGGGCTGCGGGTTTTAAACGGGAAAAGGAGTGAACAACTGTTGGCACAGACTGAACTCATTTTTATTATCATTGACACTTACTCATTTTCACTTGCAAAGCTCCACAGCTTTTTGCTGGATCTCCAACACCATTTTAGCGGCAACAGAAAAAAACCACATCACCTTTCCCCCACGCGAAATGGGTTTGTTGTCCCCTTTTTCTCGAAAGCGTAAAGTGGAAACAACCTGCAATTAAAGGGAAATTCAACGATTATACCCGGATAAATTTCATTTATTTTGCATGTTTTTTTACTAAGTATTATTTGTTAATTCATAAATAGACATAAATTAGTCAGAATATGGTGGGGCATGTAATTGCAACAAGCGTTGGTATTTTTGCCATATAAAAAAAATTTCAAAACTTAAAAGGGCGGGCTGAGTATTTTTTAGATTTTAGATATTTTTGGTGTTTCCTTTTTGTTGGTAGCGTTTAAAGGGAACCTGTGACGTGATTTATGCTGCCGTATCTGAGATCAAGAATGAAAAGAGAAAGGGGGCTCAAATATAGGGAAGTTCATGTATTTTTAGGAGGATTTTGAGTAAAAGAAAAAAATACAGATTCCTGTCCAGATTCCTTAAGAAACAATAGGGGGTTGTTTCCCCGCCCACAAAATGACTGCACAATGAAGAAAAAAAAACTCACCACCAGAGCTCCCAAATTTAGCAATCATAAAGTCCAATTTAAATAAAAGATTGACAGCTTTCCCCCGTACTGGGTTTTACAAATTTTTTGTAAACATTGAATGTGAAAGGGGCAACTACTGTAGGTTTTTCTTTTGCAATTTTTAAGCTTTTTTTACTGAGACTCGGCATTAAACCTACAAACCCATAATCCAGAGCTCAGCCCCTCCCTATCATATAAAAACCCCATATATCAAGAGCTCAGCTCCTTTTAATTTCCCAAAAAAATATCCCCCTTAAATAAATATTTCACAGGCTCAGCTTCCTCCCTCTATCATATAAACCTATATATCCCAAATCAACTTCTTCTTCTATATATACCCCAATATCACAGAGTCATTTCGCCCTATAAATAAACCCTATTTTCAAGACCATTCCCCTTAAAACATATAACCCATATATCACAGACCCCACTTCTCTCCCTTTTCAATCCTGATCTAATAGGACAGCATAAACCCTTTTTACAGGTTCCCTTAAAAAGGGAGAATACGTTGTGGTTTTTAAAGCCTCTTCCTCAAACCCCACCAATAATCACACATTTGATATCTCATGTGGCATTGGGGCAAAACACCTGAGAAAGGACACGGTTTATGGGTTCACTGGTATTCCTAACCATAAAAGTCTTTGTTGGAGTAATTGTAGTACCCAAATACAACAATTGGCTTTGGGCTCCTGGCTTGGTTCCTAGTGAGGTAAATGGGTGTGATTTGAAAAAACCGGGGGATTGGGGAGTGGCCATTAGATTGTAGCACATTTTTTTTAGCGCTTTGTTGAATGCGAACATTTTAAAGATCACTTTTTTTTTCCCCTTCTGTTGTAATCACCTGTGGTGCATCTGCCAGGAACTGCAGTGCATCTGCCAGGACCAGTGGTGCACCTGAAAGGGGGAGGGGCTATATGGTGTTAGGTGGTATAAATTCCAATACAGGACTCCTTAAAAGTTGTCCCGACTTGTTTCACTGAGGAGTAAAATGGGTTGAGTTAAAAAAAAATGGAGTTAAAACTGGTAAGTAAAAAAAATTTTAAATTTTTATTTAAACTAACAAACCTTTAATTTTTTAACTTCATTGCGTTGCAGGGGTAAGGGCAACATCAAAAAAAAAAAACAAAAACAGTCCACGGGGAAATTCTCAAGGGGAAAAAAAGGTTCCCAAAAATTTATTTTGAAAGGCGAAAAAGACCACATAGAACATGCAAACGCATCGGCCGGGCGCGTTTCGGTGCAGCAGCACCTTATTCATGGGCAACATGACTGGCAATTTTCATCAGTGCACAGTCTGCAATATGTATGCTCTATTGGAGCATGTGGTAAAGGGTGAATACTGCTGTGACAGATGTTAGCATGTTGCTACTCTGGAAGCTCGCATTATACTGTAGATCTGGAGGAGCAAAATGCAACACTGAGGGTGATTGACGATTATGAGAGGAGTTTGCTTATCACTGAGTAAGCAGTTAGTGGGCTAAATGTTGAGGGGGGCGTAACAGATCAACATCATGGGCTAATGAAGCTGGGCTAATGAAGTTAAGGAGAGTTCTAGGTGAACCAGAAAAAGGAAGGCCACTTCTCCTTCTGAGATTCCTAGCAAAATTGCCAAGTTGGGTGATAATGGTGGGGCATCAGTCCCAGAAATGGCAGCCGTAGTGGACACTGCTCTTCTTTGCAGCCGCAAGAGCAGCCCAACTAGTCGTCGGGGGGGGGATAGGAATGCTGCTAAGAAAAGACAGTTAGTAGTTGTAGGGGATTCTATAATCAGGAAGACGGATAGAATAATTTGTTGCCATGACCGCCTCAACCGAACGGTTTGCTGTCTCCCTGGTGCCAGGGTTCGGCATGTGATGGACCGGGTGGGCAAATTACTGGGAAGGCTGGTGATGACCCAGTTATCGTGGTCTAAGTTGGGACCAATATCAGAATACAAGGTAGGTGGAGGATCCTTAAGAATAATTTTATAGAACTAGGCTCAAAGCTGAAGGTAAGGACCTCCAAGGTTATGTTCTCAGGAATACTGCTTGTACCATGCACTACACAGGAAAGACAGCGGGAGCTCAGGGAGTTAAATGCATGGCTGAAGTCTTGGTGTAGGATAGAGCGGTTTGGGTTCTTAGAGCACTGGGCTGATTTTTCATTGGGGTACAATCTGTTTTCTACAAATAAATTGCACCTGAATGGAAGGGGGTCTGCTGTGCTGGGGGAGAGAATTCTAGAAGGGGTGCGGGAGTATTTAACCTAGGGATGAGGAGGGTTGACAATCTAGAAAATGCAGGGGTAGATAGGTTAGACAGGAGGAAGACTGTATTGGTGGGTGGAGAAGTGGACTGGGGGAGGTGGACTAGACCAGTGAATAAGGAGATCCATGCGTTGCGAACCAGAACTGAAGATATAGGTGCCCACAATAGCTCATGTCATATCATGCCATCTACTAGCTGTGTAATATATAACATCATGCCATCTACTAGCTTTGTAATATATAACATCATGCCCTCTACTCGAGTGATGTATAATTCCATGCCATCATCTGAAAGGGTAACGTTTAATACCATGCTGTCTACTGAATGGGTAATGTATGATCCCATGCGGTCTAATGAACATTTTAGATATAATCCCATAACATTGACAGAAAGTGTAAAACTGGAAGGGAATTTAAAATGTCTATTCACAAATGCCAGAAGTCTAGCAAGCAAAATGTGGGAGCTTGAGGCGCTAGTTCTAAAGGAGAAGATTGATGTGGTTGGTGTTGCTGAAACATGGCTGGACTCCTCGCATGATTAGGCTGTCAACCTTCAAGATTTTGAACAATTTAGTAAGGACAAAGCCAACAGGAAGGGAGGAGGAGTGTGTCTGTACATAAGGAGTGATATGAAAGTGGTAGTAGCAGGTGAAGATGTGGAAACATTGTGAGTGGAAACACAAAGAGGGGTTTATGCTGAAAAAATAATTTTGGCTGTAATCTATAGACCCCTGAACATCACTGAGGAGATAGAACATGTGCATAATCAAATGGTGTGGGCAGCACAGAGGCAGGTACAGTGGTAATAATGGGTGACTTTAGTTACCCAGAAATTGACTGGGGTCACGGTTCTGCATCAACTGCAAAGGGGAGGAAATTCCTCAATCTGTTACAGGAGAATTCTAAGGGGTAGTTTCTGGAGGATACCACTAAAAGTGATGCTCTTTTGGATCTGGTAATTTCTAACAAAGCAGAACTTGTTGGAGTAGTCATTGTTTCTGAAAACTTAGGTAACAGCGACCACAATATAATTCATTTTAGTGTAAACTGGAAAAAAAGAAAAACAGAGCTGGAGGGCAGAAACATTTAGGGCCACATGTATGAAATGGTTTTGGTCTAAAACTCACTTTTTTCCCCATAGAAATCTATGGGGAAAAAAGTGAGTTTTAGACCAAAACCGTTTCATACTTGTGGCCCTTAATTTTAAAAAGGCCAATTTCCCTTATTGAGGACCACAATACAGAGCATAGACTTGGAGCAGCTATTATCAAATAGTGATGTAAAAGCCAATTGGGAGAGCTTTAAATATACTCTGGGGAAATGGATAGCAAAATATATTCCTAGGGGTAACAAGTATACCCATTAAAACTAAATCCAAACAGGGCACTTACCTTCTGTTAAAAGGGCAGAAAATAATAAAAAAAGGGCATTTAAAATTAGAGGGGTCAGCATTAGCCTTTTGGAAATTACAAAGAGCTTAATAAAATGTATAAAAAAGTGATCAAAGAAGCTAAAATACAAAATAAAAGGCAGGTAGCTAAGGACAGCAAGACAAACCCCAAGAAATTCTTTAAGCATATAAATGCCAAAAAGCCAAAGTCAGAGCATTAAGGACCCTTAAATAACAGTAATGGGGAGCTGGTCACTGGGGATCAGGAGAAGATACTGAGAGATACTAAATGAGTTCTTCAACTCTATACATACTAACAAGGAGATAGTAGCTGATGTGGGAATGCCCAGTGCGGATGCAGGTGGTGTCAGTACTAATGGGGATAGTGCTAGAGCTGATGGGGGTGGGCCCAGTGCGGATACAGGCGGCAGTACTAATAGGGATAGTGTTAGAACTGATGGGTGGGAGCCCAGTTGGGATGTAGGCGGTGTAAGTATTGTTAATGCATTATCTGATATAATTAATTGGCTGAGTGTAGAAGTAGTCCAAGTCAAGTTAAATAAACTGAATGTGAACAAAGCTCCAGGCCCAGATGGCTTATACCTAAGAGTTCTTAAAGAGCTAAGCTCGGTTATCGGTGTGCCCCTGTATATGATATTTAGAGACTCTCTGGTGGCTGGTATAGTGCCAGTAGACTGGCATAAGGCAAATGTAGTTCCCATCTACACGTCTTGCCCAGTTAATTATAGAACATAAATTATCACAATAATTGTGGGAAAACAAATTGAGGGGCTCTAAAGGGATTAAATACGGGAATATGTGGCTGAATATAATATTATAAGTGATTGCCAGCATGATTTCACTAAGGACAGAAGTTGTCAGACCAACCTGATCTGTTTTTATGAAGAGGTGAGTAGAAGTCTGGGAAGCGGGCAGCTGTGGATTTAGTGGTTTTAGACTTTGCAAAGGCGTTTGACACTGTCTCTCATAAGCATTAATTGAGTAAATTAAAATCCATTGGGTTTGAAATAACAGTGTGTGATTGGATTAAAAACTGGCTATCAGATTGTACTCAGAGTGTGGTGGTAAATTACTCCTACTCTGAATGGTCCCCGGTTTTAAGTGGTGTGCCGCAGGGCTCAGTATTAGGTCCTCTCTTATTCAATGTATTTAGTAATGATATAGTGGAGGGGATTAATAGCATGGTTTCTATTTTTCCAGATGATACCATGCTATGTAGTGTAGTGCAATCTATGGAAGACGTTCATAAATTGCAAGCATACATGGACACACTGAGTGTTCTGGCATTCACTTGGCAAATGAGGTTCAATGTGGATAAATGTAATGTTCTGCATCTGGGTAGAAATAATCTACAGGCATCATATATCCTGGGGGAGAAAAACTTTGAGAATCGCTTGTTGAGAAAGATCTGGGCATTCTTGTAGATCATAGACTACAGAACAGCATGCAGTGTCAATCAACTGCCTCTAAGGCCAGAAGGATATTGGCGTGTATTAAAAGGGGCATGGACTCGCGGGACAAGGATGTAATGTTACCACTGTATAAAACATTGGTGTGGCCTCACTTGGAATATGTTGTTCAGCTCTGGGTTCCAGTTTATAAAAAAGTGTAATGCAGCTAGAGAGAGTGCAAAGACGAGCAACCAAACCTACACGGGGAATGGAGAATCTTAGTTATGAGGAGAGGTTAGAAGAATTGAACTTATTTAGTCTTGAAAAAAGATGGCTCCGGAGGGACATGATTAATTTATATGAGTATATAAATGGTCCCTACAAAGAATATGGGGAAAAATTAGTTAGTGTAAAGCCCCCTCAAAATACAAGGGGACATTCCCTTCGGCTAGAGAGAAAAGGATTCAATCTCCAGAGGAGAAGAGCGTTCTTCTCTTTAAGAACTGTAAATCTGTGGAATAGCCTGCCTGAGGAGCTGGTCACAGCAGGAACAGTTGCAAGTTTGAAGAAAAGCTTAGGTAACTACCTGAAACGAAGGTATATTAATACGAATGTAGCCAAATAAAATTCTGGATCCTGTCTGGTGGCGGCTCTGGGATCAAAGATATGGTCTCCACTGGAGCAGATTGGTTCTTGCCTTGTGGCTTTCAAGGCATTCACCAGTGGGGAGGCTGGGCTTTAACTCCTTGTCTCCCTCCCTTCACCGACATTTTCCCCACCCTTGGTTGAACTTGATGGACACGTGTCTTTTTTCAACCGCACTAACTATGTAACAACTAGTGTTATGAAGTTAACAGGATATTCTCCAGGTTCCTAACATATTCATACCAAGAAAAGTTGTTTTTTTATAAAAAAAAAAAAAATGAAAAGGTTTTAAAATACAACATTATGATATGTTTTTTGTGTGCTATTAAATCTATATATTTAAGAATTTCACAGTTGGTCTGTATTTCTGACTACTTATTGTATTTCTGATTATATTAATTGAATTTGGTTTGTCCTTTTTAAACGGTAGAATGCACACAGATTTTGTTGCAGAAAACACACAGATCACATGGCAAAATCAGTGTTCATTCTGCTGAAAATCTGCGCCCACTGGGCCTTAGTTGGAATTCATGATCTAGTTCATACTATAACAGTATAGAGAGTACAAATCATTCTAACATAGTTGGTAGTAACAAATTTTATGTTCCACACATACTGTACTGTATATAAGGAATTAACCCATTAACACATAGTGCATAGTGTTGGCTCCCACTGTAACTTTGGGGACGCAACACTATAAACTATATGTGACTGGATTATGCGCTATATATAAATGGATTACCACCTTAAATGTGCGTTTGGAAAAATAAAATTTGTTCATACTTACTATATTGCAGAGTGTAATGGAATCTCTATGCTACACTGCTCAAAAAAATAAAGGGAACACTTAAACAACACAATGTAACCCAAGGCAATCACCCTTCTGTGAACCAACCTGTCAAGTTATGAATCAACACTGATAGGAACAGAAGACAGGTAGAAATAATAGGCAATTAGCAAGACAACCCATATAAAGGAGTGGTTCTGCACATGGTGACCACAGACCATATCTCTGTTCTCATTCTTTTTGGCTGTTGTTTTGGTCACTTTTGCATTTTGTTATTGCTCTCAGCCCTAGAAATAGCAAGAAGGTTAGCTGTGTCTATCAGCACAGTGTTCAGAGCATGGAGAAGATACCAGGAGACAGGCCAGTACACCAGGAGACGTGGCAGGGCCGTAGGAGTCCAACAACCCAGCAGCAGGACCGCTACCTCCTTCTTTGTGCAAGGAAGAATGGAAAGCGCAATGCAAGAGCCCTGCATAATGACCTCCAGCAGGCCACTATATATATATTTGACCTCATAGGGGGAACAGTATGTAAGATTACAAAAATGCATACAAAAAAAAAATTTGAAAAACATTAACGGCCCCAATCACAAGTTTTAGCCCAGCTCCAGACGACCCTAAACTTTGTAAAAGAAAAGTAATTATTTAATTAGGCTATGTCTACACAGCTCAGGAATACTGTCAGATTTTCGGTGGCTTTAGCCTTTTGAAACCACTGAAAATCCAATGGTGCACCGTGCTGCATAGACAACAATGAAAAACCTGTGCTGCTGTCTATACAGCATGGTTTTTTTTACCGCCCTGTTAAAAATCCGGCGAAATATGCAACATATTCTGCTTGGATTTGCTGTTGGCCCCCCGAATTCGAAAACCGACCTCGGCTTTTGCGGTCCTGCCACGGTACAACAATGACAAAATGCCATCAGATTTCCAACGATATTTTGTCATATGTGTAGACCTATCCTTATAAACTGTTTTAGCACAAATTTTACTGTTAAAAGACTAAATATTAAGATGTAATAAAACAGACTTCTTTTTCTTTACTATTTTCCCTCGTATTATTAAAACATAGAATAATAAAAAATTACTTAAAAATAAACCCTATCATATCAATGAAAAAAGGCAAAATAAATTGTAGAACAAAAGTGAAAAGTGTTATAGCATTCAAACATGTGTGTACTAAAAAAATAAAAGAAAATGTGCTTGGTCAGGAAGGGACTAAATACCAGGTAAGGAAGTGGGTAATCAATACTGCTACAGACCAATATTTAGTAGTCTTTTGTGTGGTAAAGCATGATATTATTGTTATTGTAGCTTTCCCTGCTTCCACCAGAGATCATTTTCATTTCTTTTCTTAAGTTGGCTCTATTATTACAAACTTCATTAATATACAAGTGTTGCTTGATCTTTGTGTGTACAGAACCATGTTCAGAAGTGGTAAAATAGGATAGGATGTCTTTACATTTATACACATCCCTCAGCTCCTAGTGATATGAACGCTTCTACTCAACTGTTTTGACAAGTAGAAGGTGAGCAAACGGAAAATGTTCTGCTTAGCCGTTCTGTGCAAGCACAATTTAGATAAACTCATTGGAAACACATGTACGTGCTGACAAATGCCAAAAATGTGTTTGATGAACTTATTTGATTTTTTTTTTCCATTGTAGGACCAGATTAAAATGGAGTAAAGTGCTCACAGGACATTTAGCTATACCCAGTTTGTGTCTTTATCTCTGTTATCAACAATTCCATTTTTGTTAATATTACACTACTGCATTTTTATATGTTTGTTTGTTTCACTACCGTTCATCATAACATTAAAGGTGTTGTCCACTTCATAAGAAAGTCTAACAGGTGGCTCCTGGAGCTCCATTAAGATACAAAAAATTGTACTCCTCCTCCTCCTCCTATCTCTGGTTCCAGTGCTGTGTCTCTCTGGTCTTCTGTTTACGGTGTTCTTCTTTTGGATAGGAACATTGACACTGCGGCTGCTAGTTGGCTGCAGAGCTCACATGTCTCTACTTACATCACCATTCAGAGCTGTTTACTTAATGAGCAAAACATCATCACTACAGCCATGATGTCCTCATTTGAAGGTAGAAAAAGGAAAACAGAAGATTGGAGAGACACAGCGCTCAAAACAAGTGGGGGGAGGTTGCGGTCATGTGAGTCTGTTTATTTATTGGTGCAACAGGAGCTGAATGTTCGATTTTCTTACAAAGTGGACAACCCCTTCCAGGGCCACATGTATGAAACTGTTTAGGTCTCAAACTTACTCTTTTGCCCATATTAACCTATGGGCAAAAAAGTGAGTTTTAGACCTAAACAGGTTCATACATGTGGCCCAAAGTATCTTATGTTCATCTGTCGGTGGATTGACTAGTGGCTGAGAAATAGAGGAGCACGGTCCTGCCGAGATTGTCCTAGGATAAGTAACAAGACACACAGCGCCACAGTAGACTAGTTATATCAGCAGCCCTGAAGGTACATAGGTGATTCAGTGGTATTATACTGTACTATACTGTAGTCTGTTATTCAATTTTTGATAAATGTGGACATTTTTAAGAATTATTTCTTTTTGCATAAAGCTAGTTTTTTATATTCTTGCTAGGATCAGAGTTGAAAGTTCAACAACTGAAGGAGGATGCAGTATCTCAGTACAGAGTTGGTTTAAAGATGATTGCAATTTCATTACATTGTGCCATTGTATATTCTGTGTATTGTATATTCTAATATGCATTTTTCCATAGGCTACTACTGTATAACAAAGTGTTTTATGGTGTCACCTAGTGGTGGATTTCTATGCAAGTAATCTCCAAAATTGCCCCATAGAGATAACAATGAAGAAAGATCTAGAATGTGTGGGAAGAGCTTTCTAGCCCAACCCTCCTCTCACTAGAGAGGAGTTTCTAATCCAGTACAGTTAAAGGGGTATTCCCACCACATTGATTAGCTTTAAGCATGTAGGCAAAGGTATATAAAGACAATTACCAAATACATTGCTGTTCTTATTTTGCTTCATTTTAGAGTGAAAGTAGTTCTTATCTACTGCTTGTATACACAATCATTGTCCAGGCTGGTGACCTCACTCCTTGATTTGTCTTATCAGCAGAAAGAAAGTTTTCGTCTCAGTCTCTGATCTTATCTCCTTCCCTCTGCCAGGACATTAAAAATGGGTCATGGCTGGGTCTTCCAGCAAGACAATGACCCTAAACATACAGCAAACAGCAAAGGAGTGGCTCAGAAAGGAACACATTAAGGTCATGGAGTGGCCTAGCTAGTCTCCAGGCCTTAATCCCATAAAAAAACTTATGGAGGGAGTTGACGTTCCGAGTTGCCAAGCGACAGCCTCAAAATCTTAATGATTTTGAGATGATTTGCAAAGAGGAGTGGACCAAAATTCCTCCTGACATGTGCGCAAACTTCATCATCAACTACAAAAAAAGTCTGACTGCTGTGCTTGTCAACAAGGGTTTTGCCACCAAGTATTAAGCCTTGTTTGTCAGAGGCATCAAATACTTATTTCTCACGGCAAAAAGCAAATACATTTATACACTATATACAATGTGATTTTCTGGATTTTATTTTTGATATTGTATATCTCAATGTTAAAATTAACCTATCGTACATACATATATACATATTTTTTTTTACATTGAGTGCATTTTTGATGCTAATCAATGAGAGTGGAATACCCCTTTAAATTTGACTGAGAAATGTTACAATACTGTATTTAAATTTGCAAAAACAAAAACATTCCACTTAGAACAATTGTTTTTCCTTGAAACTAGTCCATACCCTTTACAAATTTCCATTCCCAGGATTGTTAAGTAGAGCCAGTTTTGGCATTACATCACCAGAAATGTCTACTTTAAAGACTCCAAAGCATTGCAAAACGTTTTGAAATCACTAAAGAAAACATTGAAAGCTTCATATTTTCAGGATTGTCCAAAATATGATCCATGACAGATCAGTGGTAATTTGCTATAACAATATAATGCAGAGTACAAGCGTAGAAAGAGTCATTGCCAAATGTTCAGGCATTACATAAATAATCCAGCGGCTGTTTAGAGTAATCCATGAGCATAACGTCTATTGTTGGGACACTTATAAATAGAAGAGTTGGCAGATTCATGAGCTTTTGTGAAGGTGGACTGTATTATAAATTAGTTACCCTATCTGACACTTAAAGTATACTGTGAAGTTGCGAGGCACATGACATTAAAGCCTATTAAACTCTATTTTTAATTTAATAACATTGTAGACATTTGAAAATGTGTTTTATGTCATAAAATTTTAAATACATAAAATCGACCATTTGAGGACTGTTATCAGCCTAAAGGCTGGTTCACATCTGTGTCAGATGTTCCTTTCGGAAAAACCATCGCAGAGGAGAAAACAGACCCAAACGGACCCGTCTCACAACAGACACCAATGGTGCCCGTCAGGTTTCCGCCATGGTGTCCTCTGTTTTGGCAGAAAAAATAGCCCAACTTGCTGCACTATTTTTTCTGTCACTCCTTACGAAATTTGTGATGGAGGTTCTGAATGGAACATCCAAGGCTGGTAAGAACCATGCATAAAGAAAACAAATGGTGCATAATATGGGTTACATTTTATACCCAAAGAATACCTGTCAGGTAGTTTATGCTACCATATCTGAGAGAAGAATATGACAAAGAGGGAGAAGCCTTTGTACTATATTGGTTTATAGAATTTAAAGGAGGAGTTCTGAGTAAAAAGCAGGGTAATTCTTAAAAGAGAAAGTTAAATGTCTGCTTACCCCATCCACATACAGTGAATGATAGTTTGCTCTGTACACACCATGATAAAGGAGATACTGTTACAGTATGTTGCGGTAATCGGACAAACAGGAGATTTGAATTTTTACGTAGGGACGCACAAGAGCTGCTGCAGGATCAGAGACTCCAGGAGTATTCAGAAGTGGAGGAGCAACAGAGCAGCACCATATGTGGAAATGGTGAGTCTCTATGTACTTTTTTTCATACATTTTAAAGGTGAATGATCAGTGACCACCCTAAACTGTCTCCCCACTAGGCAGTACCGAAGAGACTCAATAGCCCACTTAAGAGCAAGGCATTTACTTTCTACTACAGAGCAGTTTTTGTCTGCAGTAGACAACTTCCTGCTAAGGTTCACTATGTGGTGTTCACACACTATGTGAACTTCAATGATCGGTAGCGGAATAAGCGGGCTCCAGAAATGTGGTCTAGGGGCATTAATTTGGCACTCTGGGCAGGTTTGGCAAAATTCCTCTACTTCTTTGTAGATACCCAGCCAGAAGAAGTTCCGCTTCACCTACTCTTTGGTTTTCTCCACCCCTAAGTGTCCTACCAGCACATGGGAGCCAGCTAATTCCAATATCATGCAAACATGGGACCATGGTGCCACCAACTGATCAGTCACCTTGGTTGGCTTCTTTTTCACCCTGTATAGCAAATAATTTTTTACTGCAAAATGAGGATACCAACCCCGAGCCTGGTTCCTGGAGTCTATTAATAACCTTTATGCTCTTCCAAGCGTTTACCAAGTCCCTCAGTTGTTCCATACCAAAATTTCCCTCTAAACTGGAAAGGAAGAGAACTCTAGCTCAGAGGGGTTTTCCTCCAGGTTCCCAGTGAGGGTTGCTAATGGAAAAACTATCTGATTCCTCCTGTACCAGCTTAACCGCATTAATGGTTTTGGATACCTTAGTTACAGGCTTTACAACATCATACACATCAGTTGGACTCTTTGAGCCCTTTCAGCTAGGGTAACTCCCAGTCAGACTAGTATTTCCCCTTTTAATTTGGAATACTCCTTGGCATCTAAGAAGGCCCTTTTAAGACATTCACTGGTCACTTGCAAAAGTACAGAGGTTAGCCTCGACTTTGTCATCTTTGGACATTTTCCACGAGGCGTTTTGCAACTCTTGATGGGGCACGGACTACTCACCTTGAAACTCCTCTGGAATTTCTGCCAATGTCACTGAAAAGTCTGATTCACCTGCTGCTGTTCCTTCACAGTGACTTGGTGAGCTTCCAACAACAGGTGATTTGTCTCTGCCTGGGCCCTTAGGCCTCGTTCACACGGCTTATTCTGGGCACGGATTGCAGCCGTATTGCGCGCCGTACTGCGCTGCAGTACAGCTGGAATCCGTCCCAGTCATTACGTTAATCCACAGTTCTCACAGAGAACTGTGGATTCCATCGCTCCTCCCCGCTCGGCGAATCCGCCGAGGGGGGAGAAAGTGACATGCACATTATTTACGGCGTGTACGCGTCGTGAACAATGCGTGTCTTGGGGGCCGGCGCGCTGCCGGCCCCCCCGCCCCGCCCCCCCTGCACGGTACCCGGCGTAATTGCGGGGCGAAATCCGTCCCTGCAATTACGTCGGCAATAAACCGTGTGAACATTGCCTAAGGTTCTCTTTATGCACCTGTCGCTGTAGTGCAGTAGCTTCTCACTGTGATGTATAGGCATGTTGGAGGATGAGATTAGCCTGCCCAAGTTGCTTGATGAGTTTCTCCATGGTTACCACGCACCATCTGTCTAAAGAGTACTGTGTCTTTAAATGACCTGAATCCTCCTTCTTATGTGAGTGTTTACAGCTCTTGGATTATAGCAAAGTTCCTGTTCAGAGAGGTTCAGACACAGGCTTTGGTCCAAATGTGGGTCGTTCCGTATTTTATTTAGCAGACAAGCATTTGCAGTGGTAAACAGGTACAAAAATAAGCACAGACAAATAAAACACCTGCACTAGCTATACAATGGTAATAACTCTTACTAGAGTTGTGTAGCAGACACTGTGTGTTCCTTCTCAGGCCCCAATGCCTTGTCCAGGGCAACAGCCACACCTAGTCATCTGACTTTATATAGGCCAAGCAAACTCTGACCTGGAATAAGGGGAGTAGTCACCCACCTAACAGTTTGACTACTCCCAGTAAGATCCATCCTGGATCAACTGTTTGCAAATAGCCATGTTAACTTGTCAAGTAGGTGCCAACTACCTACTGTAGTTGGCACAACTAATCTAATGGCTCTTACTTCACCAAGGCCAATTTCCTTGGTGACATGTATCAGTCATTCCCCTGAGGCAGAACCATGCAGCTTTCCTAAAGTCGCTTTACCACATTTTTACCATGCATACCTAAAAAATCTGGCTGGGATATATACACCATTACAGACCTTCACAGCTGCTGCCTTACAGTTTCTACAAATGTTGTTATATCAGTACCCACTATACCTGCACTATTTTGTAATTAGCCCCATTAACCCCTTCCTGTTGGAGCAATTTTTATTTCCATAGAGTTCATTTTTTCCTCCCTACCTTCCAATAGTCATAACTTTTTTATTTTATGTCTACACAGACATATAAGGGCTTGTTTTTGCAGGTCTAGATGTACTTTTTAAGGGCACTGCTAACCATTCCATATAACCTACTGGGAAACTAAAAAAAAAAATCTTCATGGGGTGAAAGCAGTTGCACCATTTTTGTCTGGGTTTCATTTCATGGAGTTCACTTTTTGATATAAGTGATATGCTATATGTATTCTGCAGTTTGGAATGATTTTGGTGAAGTTTTATTATGATGTAGAACTTTAAAAAAAATATATTTTTGAAATTTTTGATAGAGTGCCATTTTCGGCAACCAAAGTGTATGCCATTTCATTTAGGAAACTTAGTTAGGGCTCGTTTTTTAACTGGCTGAAGTGCAGCTTTTATTAGTATCATTTTGGGTTACAAGCACCTATTTGATACATTTTTATTCCACTTTTTTGGGGATATGAAATGACCAAAAAAAACAATATTTTGGCATTTGATATTTTGTTTCCTACAGTGTTCCCCCAATAGGATAATTATGTTATGTTCTAATACGACACGACACACCAATTATGTTCATTATTTTTATTTATTTGTTTTTGTTTTATTTGTAAAATTGCAAAGGGCTGGTGTTTTTACCTTTTATGCTGTTCTGTTATAATATCATATTGCAGAACAGAGCACAGTAATGGATAACCTATTACAACCTCACTACATCAGAGTATATTAGGCATAGTAACATGGCAGCAGTGAAGACCTTCACTAGGCTGTTTGGCACCCCGTGATCTTTGTGGTTGATCAGATATCAAAACTGTGCTGAAACCCTGTTTTTAAATCCTTTAGATGCTGCTGATGTGTTTGCCACGACATAAAATGCTAGGATCTGAGCTGTCTCCGATCCTGACTATTCGTTCCAGCAGGAATTTACAGTTGTTACTTGCCAGGTACAGAGTAGGCGAATACAGAGCAGTACATCATTTGTCAGCAAGGGGTTAATTAAAGATCAGGAGCAGAAAATACTTATTCTTAAGTATAATAGAATACCTAATCTCAGAAAATATTATGAAGTGTTAGTTACATGTCAATTCTTGGAACGGATCTGAAAGATAGATCCGAAAGACACAGTGATACACGCATCAGCAATCACTCGTGTGTCTCGTATTAAAAGCAATGTAAAAGCACATTGCTATTTGTTAGCTGTGTGTTTGGGACCGTTTGGAGACCGACAGACGGATCCAAACATGCAGCTAAAAAGCGTATGTTACAGGGACGAAAAGATGCCGTGTGAACATACCCTAACACTGTCTTTATTGCCCAAAGCAACAACTCGGAGCTCAGCTTTTATTTATCCTGACCACTATATAAAATGTAAGCTGAGCTCTAATTGACAACAAAGCCAGTCTTAGTGCTAGACAGTTTTTATACATAAGGCCCACTGTGTTAATGTTGTGTTTTGGTTGCATTTCTAAACTGCATCAAAAATGTATAGACTGAAAAAATGCATCAAAATGCATGCAGTAAAAATGCGAGCACTGTGACCGTGCTAAGGCCACACTAAGTATTCCGACCCTTAGAATGCAAATGTTTCCAGAAATAACTTAAGTTTGGAACAAAAATTTTAGGACCTCATGTATGAAAACAGTCTGGATCTAAGAATTTCTTTCTTTGATGCCCATAGACACCAATCAGAACACCCCTTGTTTTTCTCAGAGAACTATATGAATTGAAAGGGGAGCTCTGACTATTTATTATGGGAAACAAAGAAAGTCTTGACAGTTTTCATACATGACAGTTTTCATACATGTGGCCCTTAGTTTATTAACAATGCATAACTGAAAAATGCATGGTTTTTTAGTGCTGCATTCATTTTTGATGTGTTCAAAATATGCAACATGTGAACCCAGCCTGAAATTACAGGAAACAAAAAAATCATATTGTAAATATTACTTAGAAATGAGGCCTTAAGTATCACAGAAAAAAGCTGTAAACTGTTTTAATTAACAATACCAGGCTCCTTATATCTTTTTCCTTATAAGTACATAGGATGCGATTGTCTGATATAATGTGTTAGGCTGCTTCCACACAGTGCGTTTTTGGTGCATTTTTTTTTTTTTTTTTGCAGAAATTCACAGCATTAATTCCTGCACATTTCTGAGAAAAACACACCAAATGCACCTAAAACGTGCCGTGAAAGCACCTTTAATACTGTTATATAATATCACCAATTAAGAGTATTAGCATAACTGTAAGTTTCCATACATGAAAGTCTTTTACAGACCTGATAGGAATGTAATTGCGTGTCCAGGTGATTTCCGACTGAGGATATGAATCAACTGTACACATGAAAGTGGCAACATCTTCCACTAAAGCATCAAGTGTTTCAAGGGGAGTAGTGATAAAAGGAGCTAAATAGAGGAACAAATTATAATTAATATCACATAAATAAATACAATACACATCCTAACATACAAAGAAAAAAAAAATAGCAGCATCCCTCAGCTACAATACATGAAAGATGCAGAATTGTAAATCCTCAAATGTCACTGTGATTTTACTAGTATCACATCTGTATATAATTTCATTATTATTGACCTCATTGTTCTAGCGATAACAGATTTGTTCCCTGGTTTGTCCTGCTCAATGAAAATACAATTACACAAGATGGTCTAAAATTATATACATGGAATAGTAAAAGCAATTACAGAGAATGGTCAAAGGAAAGCAGCTGTCATCTTTGATACGGTCATTGTTATGAAAGGTATTCTCGACAGCCGTGCATTCGACTCGATCCAGCTAGATTGCAGGAACAGGAGCTTTAAACACAAGCCAAACATTTACTCTTGTGAAGCTCAGAACCACTTGCCATACATTTATAGCACATGGCCCTAAGCAGGTTAACAAGACTGTTGCATTTCTACATAGAAGCTATGTTTGTTGATGATATAAATCCTAGAAAAAAAAACTTTTAAAAATACTTTACAGACCCACAAAAATTGAATCACAGTAGCTACAGAATATCAAGGGTCAAATGAAATATTTTTCAACCTGCACTTCACCCCACATAGACAGCAGAGTAATTGCCCCGAAAAGGACGCCCTGTTAAAAGGTTTTGACAGTTATAATGTACAATAATTATGGTCAATATATACACAAAGGGTTAAAATATAGCCAACTGCACACACATGCACAAATACTATTTTAAAAGTGGTTGGCATGCTTAATTAGAAGCAGGGGCGTTGCTAGGGTCCTAAAACATCCGGGGCTTGGGCCCTTTGTGTTTTTCCCGCCTCATTGTGAACTGCGGATGTTTTTTTACAGAGAAAAACCTTCTGTTCCTGTCACTAATTTTCTGCACATCCCACACAGATCCCGTCCATCTCCTCAGCAGTCACTGTACAGTAAAAATCACCAATGACAAATTTACTTTTTCAGAACTTCTCACCTTCATATGACAATACCCCTAAACAGTCACTAAATAATCCACCGATACATGGAGCAAATCTACCAGACGCATGATTGTTACTAAAAACACTCCTACAAAACCAAGACCCAAAACTATTACTACTTAAGGCTCAAATAATCCTGCCAGACCCTGACCGAACGCGACCCCCACATGTGACTATCAGCTGTACACAGGCTCTGATTACATATACCACCGCCATACAGGGGCCATATAGTGGTAGACACTAGTTGTATGTAGACTCTGCAGACATATAAGTGGTTACACTGCTGTTACATTTAGTAACTCACCGGAGACGTCTTTTCTGATCAGGGTCGTTCACTTTCCCTTTTCTTCTCCATCCGGTTCACACCTTCATGCTGATTGCTCCCGGACAATACTCGTCCCTGAGGATTTCGACACAAATATCTTAGAATCCAAACATTTCCAGCAACTCCTTATTTTTAGGTATAGCAGTCCCCTCAGTTAGGTATATAGGGGCACTGAAGCAGTATATGGGACCACAGGCAGGTATATGGGGCCACAGGCAGGGATATGGGGGCCACAGGCAGGTATATGGGGGCCACAGGCAGTATATGGGGGCACTGAGGCAGAATATAGGGGCACTGAGGCAGTATATAGGAGCACTGAGGCAGGTATATAGGGGCACTGAGGCAGTATATAGGGGCCACAGGCAGGTATAGGGGGCACAGGCAGGTATAGGGGGGCACAGGCAGTATATGGGGCCACAGGCAGGTATATAGGGTCATTGAGGCAGTATATGGGGCCACAGGCAGTATATGGGGGCACTGAGGCAGTATATAGGGGCCACAGGCAGGTATATGGGGCCAAAGGCAGTATATAGGGGGCACAGGCAGTATATGGGGCCACAGGCAGGTATATAGGGTCATTGAGGCAGTATATGGGGGCACTGAGGCAGTATATGGGGGCCACAAGCAGGTATATAAGGGCACTGAGGCAGTATATGGGGGCAATGAGGCAGTATATGGGGGCCACAAGCAGGTATATAAGGGCACTGAGGCAGTATATGGGGGCAATGAGGCAGTATATGGGGGCCACAGGCAGGTATATGGGGGCACAGGCAGGTATATAGGGGCACAGGCAGGTAATATTGGGGCCACAGGCAGGTATTATAGGGGCAACAGGCAGGTATATAGGGCCACAGGCAGGGATATGGGGGCACAGGCAGGAATATGGGGGCACAGGCAGTAAATGGGGGCACAGGCAGTATATGGGGGTCACAGGCAGTATATGGGGGTCACAGGCAGTATATGGGGGCCACAGGCAGGTATAAAAGGGCACAGGCAGCATATGGGGGCACAGGCAGGCATTATAGGGGCACAGGCAGTATATAGGGGGCCACAGACAGGGATATGGGGGCCACAGGCAGCATATGGGGGACACAGGCCGGGATATGGGGGCACAGGCAGTATATAGGGGCCACAGACAGGGATATGGGGGCCACAGGCAGCATATGGGGGTCACAGGCCGGGATATAGGGGCCACAGACAGGGATATGGGGGCCACAGGCAGCATATGGGGGTTACAGGCAGGGATATGGGGACCACAGGCAGGCATTATAGGGGCACAGGAAGGGATATGGGGGGTACAGGCAGGCATTATAGGGGCACAGGCAGGGATATGGGGGCCACAGGCAGGCATTATAGGGGCACAGGCAGTATATAGGGCACTGAGGCAGGTAAAAGCTATAAAAATAACAACATTAATACTCACCTTAACTCCCCCGGCGAGCGCGCTCCGTCCTCTTCAGCCCGCGCTCCTCCGGCAGCTCCACGGGCGCACGGCCTATGACGCGCTGTGCACCCGAGGACAGTCAGCGTCGCGATGACGTGATGTAATAGCGACGCTGCCGGCTGAGGCGCACGGGGCTGCGGCGGGTCCTCAGCGCAGTGAGGACCCCGCCGCCACGCCGTGTAGGACCAGCGGGTCCGTCACTGTATGCGGGGCAGGGAGCGCTTGCTCTCTGCCCCGCAGAAGCCCTCAGCTGTGTGTGCGTCCAGCGGACGCACATGCAGCTGAAGAGCAGTCAGTGCTCCAGGGCCCAGCGCAGAGGCCTGGAGCCCGGGAGACTCGGGGCACAGGGGGTTTTATTCGGGGCCCGAGCCCCGAATAAAACAGCCTAGCGACGCCCCTGATTAGAAGGTTGGTGAAGAGCTGGTTTAGGGCCAATGACATCAGAAGGTGGAGTGAAATAGAGGTTGAATATATTTAGCTGTATTCCACATATGGTTTTGTAGTGATGCCTGAGCCAACTGAGAGTCACACCCACACGGAGAAGTGTATATATGGAAGGGGTGTGGGGAAGCCAGGGGTGGAATCCGGGGGCGGAGCCAACAGACCTTGGAAAGAGCCACGTTGTGTGGTGGCAATGTGTTTGCCTTGAGGTGGGAACAGCCATTGAGGCCTTTATCTGGTCTCTGAATGAAAGAAGGGTTCCTATTCTAAATTCTACACACAAGACACTCAAGGGTAAAGTAGTTACATATTTTGTAAATGTATTCTATGTTTTGTAACTTGTAACAATGTTATAATCCTTTGAAGATTGTAAAATAAATATATTTTTCTTATATAAAGAAAGGTGTATAACTATTTCTGAATCTAGATTCGTTAAGGTTAAAAGTAAGGACCTTGGTCTGCACCCTCACTCATGGTGATCATAGATCTGTTATGTTGTCATTAATGAAATATATTTTTTCTCTAACCGTATATTTCTTACACACCCCCACACCACTGAGCTTATACATATACTATTAAATCCTACACACAAAACATATCAAGATACATGTAAATTGATATAAGTCCTGATAGACAGCACCCAGTTGTCAGAGTCCCGACGTGGTTCCCCCAAATATACAGATCAGGGTTCCTCGGGAGACAGTAGATCTTTGTCGTGAATGTTGGCAACACACAGTCATTCATGATAGTGATGCAAATAAAGATATTGGATGCCGAACTAAGAGTGAATATCCGGTGGTTTAAATACCCATTTAATCTCACCCCCTACCATATACATGCTCCATGATTGGATAAGAAGGTGTATCTTGATATGTCTTGTATGTAGGGTTTAATAGTATATATATAGACTCAGCAGTTTGGGGCCGTCCTTTTCGGGGCGATTGCTGCGCGGTCTATAGGGGTTAAGTGCAGGGTGAAAAATAGGGAAAGTTGACCTGCTACCCATTTATCTTTTCCAGCGATCCCACCTCTGGAGAGTCAACGAACTGCGAGTTTCTGCCCATTGTGGCTTTATTCTCTGTATTCTGTTATTCAATATATATGTCTAATTTTTTTAGGTTGACCTGATACACTGGGCCACATGTATGAAAACTGTCTAGGTCTAAAATTCACCTTGTTGCCCAAAGCAACCAATTAGAGCGCCCCTTTCATTTTATCTGAGAACTATATGAAATGAAATGTGCGCTGTGATTGGCTGCTATGGGCAACAAAGTGAATTTTAGACCTAGACAGTTTTCATACATGTGGCCCACTGTGTGTTATCAATTTCCCCAATATGAGACATCTACTGTGGTGGGCATATACTTACCAGTTTGTATTTTAAGTGCTTTGGATCTCCATCTATGGAGACTTTTTAGCTGTGATTCATTAAGTTATATTTTATATGAGACCCTTGGTATTCATTCTGTAGCTACTGTGCTAGTACAATTTGTACCTAAACCATGACTTGAGCATTGACAGGCTTTATAGTGTAAGCTTCTGTGACATGGGAATAAGAACACCCAAAATTTTAAACTGTTCTGGCTGCAGAACATAATAATAATAATAATAATAATAATAATAATAATAATAATAATAGAAATAATGTGTTAGGGATGGTCAGGGACGCACACAAGACACGGACAAGTGGGGCCCTGACACTGATCCCAGCCTCTGTCCCTGCCTTTTGGGGAACCCGACTCCTTAACAGGCCGGCCCCAACCAGAAGACTCAAGGCTACACTGAGCAGAGTGCACAGACAGAGACAAACAAACAAAGAACACAAAAGCCGTAGTCGGACGGTCCGAGTCAGTAACAGGGCGGGCAGCGCGGTACAAAGTCGTGAGGCAAAGGGAGAAACCAGAAACAAAGCAGAGATCAGTAGCACAGAGAACAACGATAGGACAGGCTAACTATAAAAGCAAGCAGTATAGCAGGCACTGAGAAGAGGAAGCAGTGGCTATATATAGGAAAAGGGTGGAAGTAGAGGAGCTAGGATAGGTGGCAGAACCTGTCAATCAGAGAGCTGATTAACCCCTATGAGTGCTGGAGGATTTCTGGCCAAGGCATCGACCAGAAATCAATCAAGATACAGGGCTACAGGGATGTGTTCACACAAAGGAGGCAAGGCTGCAGTTATGATCGCTGCGGCCGTGGCCACTGACCAGGGCCAAATGGCACGGACGTGACATAATGAGAATAATAATAGCAACAGTAAGGCTATGTTCACACGGCATAAAATTGGATGTATTTCAGTCTGTAATTACGTGCCGGAGTGCGCAAATTACGGCTGGAATACGTCCCAGTCATTATGGTAATCCACAGTTCTCATAGAGAAATATGGATTACATCTCCTCTCCCTGCTCGGCGAATACACCGAGAGGGGAGATAAGTGACATGTGAATTACCAGCGGCGTATACGCGCCGCTGGAAATGCAAGTCTGTGGGCCACCGAGGTGCTGGCCCCCCGCTCCGCCCCCGTCCACACGGCATAATTGCGTGGCTATGTCAGTGTAAATTAAGAGCAGTAAGATGGCAGCAGTGAAGACCTTTCCTAGGTTGGTCGGCACCCCATGATTTTGGGAGCTGATCAGGCAATGAAACTGTACTGCTCACTGTTCTTAAATAGTGATGAGCGATTGTGTTGAAAATCATAATCTTATAGATAACAGATTTTTTAAATGATCATGCCGATAGCTGATAGTTGATAATCACCGATGCCCATTAACCCTTTAAGGTTTAAGCCTGTTTTGGAGTTAAGGACCAAGCCCTTTTTTTCAAATCTGACATGTGCCACTCTATCTGTGAATAACTTTTCAATACTTTTACCTATCCATGTGATTCAGAGATTGTTTTCTCGTGACACATTGTGCTTTAATTTAGAAATTAATTTTTCGTCGATAAAATCCTTGTTTAGGTGTGAAAAATATCGAAATTTTGTGAAAATTTGGAAAAATTTGCATTTTTCAAAGTTAAAAATTTCTGTGTGCAAGACACATATCAACCAAACAAATAGTAAATATGAACATCTACCATATGTCTACTTGTGTTGGCATTATTTTTTAAACATCCTATTATTTTTTAAGACATTTGAGGGCTTTAAAATTTAGTAGTAAATTTTAAAATTTTCAAGAAAATTTGCAGAACAGATTTTTTTGGGAACCAGGCCACTTCTGATGTGGTTTTGAGGGGCTTGTATGTTAGAACCCCCCATAAATGACTCCATTTCAGAAACTACACCCCTTAACTTATTCAAAACTGTATTTAGGAAGTTTATTAACCCTTTAGGTATTTCGCAGAAATTAATGAAAAGTGAAAGTGAAATTTCAAAATGTTAACTTTTTTGCAGATTTCCGATTTTTGTTCATTATTCATTGGAATCCCGTAGATTTTAACAAGAAATTGCAACTCAATAATGATTTTCCTTATTATGCAGTTTTTAGAAATATCCCACTTGTGGCCCATATGCGCTTTTTGACTCTTCCACAGGCCTCAGAATTGAAGGAGCACCTTCTTGTTTTAGAATATTTTTCAGGCTTTATTGGGGTAGTGCTGGGCAGTGACAGATGTGGGAACAGAAGTTACAAACTGTCTTTTTAACTGATCAGACAGCTATAACAATATGAGTGAGGGGAACAGGGACTTGGCAATGAAGGGTTTCATTTTTTTTTGTGTGTTTTTCACTGTATGAGCCAGTGATGATCACTGGCAGAAAATTGCTGGAACTTGAAAGTGGCAAACTGTCTGATCAGACAGCTGCCACAATAGATGACAGGGGCTGTGAAGTGATTAGGCAGTGGAGGGGTTAATAAAGTATTTCAGGCCGTGACATCCCAGAGCGCAGCACAGGGCACTAGGACCCAGCACAGAAATACCATTTCCTCACTCTTTCACACAGAGCAGAGCCCTGGGACTTGGATCAGCTGTAATGGGTGAGTCAGCAGGCTGACTGACCAATCCCAGCGATCCTTGGCTCGGGATCATGGGACTGCAATGATTGATCACCTGCTTGTGTAGATGTGCTAATTAGCTGTCAGAAACAGCAATTTGCATAGAGCTTTTATCTTATCTCTGCACAGGGAGACAGAAAGCTTTCATGACCTTCCTGGAATGTCAGGGTGCATTAACAGGCAGTGAACCATGACGTTCAGGAAAGTCAGGGTGCCTTAAAGGGTTAAAGTCTAAGGGAGAGCTGGAATTAACATCCAACATCCACAACAGTAAACTGGGTATGTGCTACATCTTAGGCAAGACAATTAGGCTATAAAAGTCACAGAAAACAATTCATAGGCTAAAATAATTCATTATGTTCAATGGCTAACAGAAAACATGAGGACGGAGTAGCCACAGCAGGTACAGTGGTAGCAGCCGCTACGGGGACCGTTCACACAAACAAGACACCGCTATTGGAAATAGCGCATGGTAACTGGCAGGAGCCCCCTATCACTTTTTGCACCAGGGACCAACAACTTGTCATAAATGTGGTGCTGGTGGCAGCAAGAACGTCCCAATGGGGAACTCTGAGGTTCATCTGGCAGGGCCTCAGTTACAACGGGTGCGGCGATAGACATGGCCACATGCAGCTAAATCAAATTAAGTGCCCACCCATTACTACTTCCTATTTTTAACATATCACCGAGCACCTTTTTCATTCCGGCCCCTGGCAGGAATACTACCCAATTGCCACCCCTGGCATCGTTTTTAAAGTAGCCTGACCCTAAAACCACCAATAAATGCCTTTATGGACACTCAGAATACACATTCCCAATAAGAAATTGACTATTTAAAAAAATATATATTTTTCCAATCTTGCTTCTGCTGCTGCTGCTACGGCTCTTTGCCATTCTACTGCTGGCACAATGCTGACATTGTACCACCGTGACATTAGAACGTGAAGCTGACGCAACAGATGTCTCCAGTGGAGGCCTGTGTCAAATTCCTGCATTCTATTTTCAAGTGGGTTGAAGGAAATTGCTCACTTTTGGTTTGGAACATGGATCAAGGAGGGTGAACAACCAGTAACCGCTCTTCATTTTGATGGCCTTGAAGCGCGGCAAATTAGCTTTTTGTCAATAAGACCTTTACTATTGGTTTCTTTTACAGTGACATGTCCCAAAACCAGCAAAGATGCCCTTGATGGAACCTCAGAATAAAAGATTAAAAAGTGCCGGGAGAAAGTAATCTTTGAACCACCATTTTAGTTGAACTGGACATTGACACACAGACTGCAATAAGAGTATTTAAATGTTATATGAATTATTATGGTGGTCTTTGCACCACTGACAACAGGCTCAATTTACTAAAAAATATGTTTAGGGATAAGTTATGCCGGTTTTGGGAACATTGTCACGCAGTGATTGCAATAGAACTGGAAAAACAAAAGGGACAATTTCACCTCCTATCAGAGGTCTGCTGGCCAAAAAAGTGGTAAAAAACATTGCTGTTTCAATTCAAGGTCACAGAACACACTGGGCTACATAATATCCCCCTTCCTTTCCAAAGCCACCAAAATTACAGGAAACACTGAAAATGGTGCGATAGTAAAAGATTATCTATAAGATTGTCACCTAAACTATTGCGTGATCGGGAATTTCAGAAAAGCCTAAAAACCGTGCCGATTTCAACTTTTGTCGATAATATTGCTCATCCCTATTCTTAAATCCTTTAGATGCCATTGATGTTTTTGCAGCTGTATCTAAAGGGTTAGAATGCTAGAATTGGAGCTGTCTCCGATCCAGCTGTAATTTACAGTTTTTACTTGCCAAGTATAGAACAAGAAAATGCATCTCATATTTTGGTAAGGGATAATTTGAAGGTTAGGAACAGAAATTACTTCTTCTTAAGGATAGCAGAAGCCCAAGCACAGAAAATATTATGAAATGTTATAAAATTAGTTTCAGAGATCCCTGTAAATTTTGACAAAATGACAGAGTTACTCAATGAACTTTAAAAATGCTTGCTAGAAGAGACTGAGCTCTGTGATATATGACTAGCTGGCTAAAACTAATATGACTAAGCAACTATAAAATACTGATCTTGCATTAAAGGGAGTAAACGATTATCACCAATATTTTTTCATTACAGGCAGTCCCCGACTTACATCGTTCCGACTTACATATGTCCCCTAGTTACAAACAGAGACTTATGGGGCGTGGCTGACATTCAACACTGAGTCACGCCCCATGATAACCAAGTGTCAGCATGCCACAGCTGCACATGAGATACAGAACGTTAGGTGAAATCTTTTAAAAAAGGACTTTTACATTTTTGGTTACATCAAAACATACTTAATTGAGAAAGATAGTTTGTTTTTGATATACTGTAGAAGTTGAGTACTAAAATTTTGCGGTATATAACGAAGGGAATTAAAAACAAGCTATCTTTTTTTTTTCTCCCCTCCTTTATTTATTTTTTGTATGGTATATTATTCTCCTTGTTTATAGAACATACCATCATAAAGTAGACCATTGTTTGCCCCAAGTATAATAGGAATTTGGGACATTTATATTTGGAACATCTAAAAAATATATATAAATAAGTAGAATATGGAATACTTTAAAAATCGGTTCCAAACTAGAGAAAATTTTCTGAAACAACTTTCAGAAGAGCAGGGAATAGATATTAATGAACAGTTAGTATCTAAAGCCATATTTTCTGATGAAGATGTAATAACTATGACTTCCTTATTTAACGACCTAGAGCTAAATTGTGCTCAGAGGCTCAGCACAATTTGGATATCATGTTTTTGACCTTATATACACAGTTGAATATTATCCCTAAAGGTTTACGGATTGATATACCACCAACTTTCCGGAATGACAATATTTTTATTCAGGAATGGGAAAATGTATTATCAGCATGTTCCCTCACATTAATTACTCTGTTAATTGATAAAAGAAAAGCTCTTGTAGTTCATCTCACAGAAGAGATTGAGCTTATTATGAAAGATCTAGAGAAATTTGAAGAACACAGAGATTTTAATAAGATCAATAATAGGGTTACAATGGAAATCTCAAAATATGAGAATAACATATTTGCTAAGAAAAAAACTAAGTTATTAAGGGACAAATCAGAGAGAGCTAATACTCTGGGAGATAATACAGAAACCAATATTTCTGATAAACCTGAATTATTGGGATATAATGTACAACAACAAAAGAATGTCAAATGAAAACCCAGCTATAGGTCTAGAAGACCTTCATTCATCAATTCAAAATATAAGAGGGATAAACCTAGTAATATTGTACCTAGTGAGAATGATAATTCAATACCTAATATGAACACATATTGTAATCAACAGGAGAGTATAGCCCCAGATAGTCATGAGAAATGCAGTAAGGAGATTGTATCACTTAATACGGTTAGCAATACTAAGGTCGCAATGAATGCGATGAATACAACCCCCTCAGTAGGAGAAAAAGAGATGCCAGTGGATTATGAAAAATTGGGAGCAAAACCAAAAATAGTGTCCAATGATAATTTAGGGAAAGATAACTTCCCCCACACATTCCCCCAAAACAATACCCATATATCTGACTTAAAATTTTAATTTTGTTAGACAAAATGTCAGAATATGAAAAGAATGGAGTAAAATTTATTGCTTTAGAATCTATAAATACTAAAGATATGGTGAATAATCCCACGGGAGCACAATATTGATTTAGACTTCACCCTGCCCCGAAATTAAATGATCTACACAAGGCGAATTTAATTGTAATCAAACATAACCTGATAATTTTTCGGAGAGAACTAGTGTCTCTCTAATTGATCTTAAGTTTGATGATTCTAGTACGTCATTGAAGGAACTAACACAAAAGCACATTCTATTAGAGAAAAATTTGACAAAATAAAAAAGGAACACAAAGAAATAAAAAGACGTGAATCTTTTCCTTTACAAAATGATTCACCACAATTTTCACAACTTTCACATAGTCAAAATGGTGAAGATAATGATGTGTTTATTTAAAATAGCCCCGTTGAATCTCCTTTTTTAGGGGAGACCAACACTTCTCAAATCGAAACAATACCCCTGGATACACCGAACCCATTAAAAAGAAAAAACTCCATAGGGGAAAAAGGGCAGGGACCAGCAGGAAAAAAAGGATGCAAAATCAAAACCTAAATGGATTAGTAAGGATAGAATAAATCCCCATACAAGTTAGTTTCTATATTTAATGACACTATCTTAGTCATATCATGGAATTTTTCAATCTATCTGATTACACCTTGTCACAAGCTGAAATAAGTCTTTTATCAAAGGGGCGTTTTTTTTGCCCCACCAACGATAAAATTGATAATTTTCGAACTTTTTCTAGGAGTTAAATCAACTGACAAAGGAAGCTCACCATAATGAATTTTTTGAAATGAACCCAATTATAATAAGGAACTAACACAGGAAAAAAGAAAAGGAAGGAACACAGCTTGATTTTAAACCAAAATCCAAGTTTTTTACCCTAAACTACACAGGGCCATCTATTAAAGACTTTCCATGACTTGATGACAGAAGAATTTCGTATTATTCAATCTCATAAGTGTGATAGTAATATAACTAAAGGGGAAAAAATTGCAATCAAATCCCACAAAATAACAGGGAGTTTTAGTAATACGTCCTGGGTGATAAGGGGGAGGGATCGTGATTCTGAATCATAATGGAAATCACAATGAATCCTCAGAATTTATCAGATTCTAAATATTGTATAAACTGTCAGGATGGAATTTTGGGTTACAGCAGAAAAGAGTTGTTGATCTTCTTGATTCATCTTATAAAAGGGGTATTATTGATAAAAATACCAAAATTTTATTTTTTATAACAAAACAAGTACCCCATTTTTTTATTATCTCCGAAATTGCACAAAGATAAACATAAGCCCCCAGAAAGGGCCCATCATAGCAGGAATCAACTCTTTTACTAGCAATTTTTCACTTTTTTTTGATAAGGGGGCTTCAACCCTATTTTTATTAGTACTAAAAGTTTTTTAAAAGGGCTCCGGGGACTTAATTAATATTTTAACAGATTTTAAGACAGAATCGCATTATTTATTTCTAACCCTAGACGTAGCTTTCCCCTTTACACCAATATTTCATACCAATTGGGAATTCAATGCATTTCATCTATTTTGGATACAGATTTAACTTTATCTAAACCTTTTAAAGAATTTTACTAACTAGCACCAAAATTCATTTAGAAAATAAATTTTATTAAATATTAGGATACTCAATACTGGCAGCAAAATGGAACAGCTATGGGGACAAAAATGGCGCCAGCGTATGCCAACCTTTTTATGAGTCGCTTTGAAGAAGAACATATTTATCTAAGTCCATTTTTTAATAACATTTTAGTCTGCAAAAGGTATATAGATGACCTGTTTGTAATATGGAAGGGACCTGAGGATGAAATTCAAAAATTTGTTTATCATCTAAATAAAAATAACTGGGGTCTATCATTTGTAGCACACAGCAACCCCAGCTCCATAGAGTTTTTAGATTTAGTAATTACTAATTACTAAAGGTCCGGAAAAATTTATTACAGAGACATTTTTTAAGTCAGTAGACATTAATAGTTTTATTGATTTTAACAGCGCACATTACAAGCCATGGCTTACCGGCATCCCCTACAGCCAAATGAGGAGAATTAGAAAAAATTGTACAGAGGACCTCAGATATAAAGAACAGTCAAAAATTTTAAAAAAAAGGTTTTTAGAGAAAAATTATCCAAAGAAATTATTGGATGACGCATTAACAAAAACAGATAAATTAACGCAACAACATTGTCTAGTTCCTAGGTCAAAGATAACAGAGATTTTTCTAAGTGTACACTTGTTACCCGTTTTAATACGGCCCATAACAAAATTAAAGGTTTATTACAAAAAAACTGGCATCTTTTAAAACGGGACCCTTATTTGGGCCCCTTTAATTCCAGAGAGACCCAGTGTCATTTTTAGAAACCCCAATCCAAAAAGCTAATTGCTCCAAGTAAGTTGAGAACGCAATATTAAAACGATAATACACAGATTATCAAGATAAAAGGAAGCCTCCCTGCAGACGCATAGGTTGTCTATGGTTTGATACTCAGGAATTTTGCACGAATACTACCAAAGAAAAATTCATGATTTCAAAATCTTTAGAAATGCACTAGTCAATATGTAATTTATTTAATTTCAGTGCATATGTGGGTTTAAAAAATATAATTGGTCGCACAAAATTTCCCCTTTGCACATCAGATTGAATGGGCTAAGAGCAAGTGCTAAAAAGGGAGACATACGGCAAAGTGTATCTCGTCATTTAAAGACTTTTCATGATGGAGATTTTTTCAGTTTCTCTATAACACCTATAGATTCAGATTGTAGAAAAGCTGCCCCAATAGGTTTCAGGCATTACAGCGAAAGGAAGTCTTTTGGAGTATTGGCTGAAGACGATACAAACCAGAAGGACTGAATGAAATTACGGAGACTATCATTAATTTAGGAATATAGGTAGATTTATTACACTTGAAATTTGATATTTTTTATGGTATATTGTAATGTTTTATTTATTTTTTACGAACATATAGAAAACATTAGCATGTATAATCGAACTGAATTTCCAATTGTATATTTATATCTACAAGGGATACTGTTATTATGTATTGCACTGTATTTTTTAATAGTATTTTTTAATATATATTGTATTGTATTTTTAACCCCTTTTTTTGTTTTAAAAAACACCTAATTGAGTTTAGTGTTACTAGTAAGGTCAATGGAATTTTTTAACCCCAATCATAAGGTGGTATTTGTTAATTGGAATTGTATTTGAAGATGTGTGTTGAGTTGGTGTGATATCCCTGAGGAAGCGTGATTCAGGCCGGAAACAAAAG